>FTRY01000089.1:0-27423 GCA_900157415.1 Armillaria cepistipes
TTTCAAATATAAATTTGATATTGATTAGGTACTCCTGCTGATTGAACACTAGCTTTCAATTTAAAAATTATTATGTAATACTTTAACTAATAACAAACAATCTGAATAAGAGAATGAATTAGTAGAAAGCTTAAGAGCTTGATTAACTTTTCCTCCATCATCCATAATTCAAATAGCTAATGCAAGGGGGTCAAAAAATCACCTATATTTAAAGGAACAACTTTTACACCCTTTATATATCATAATTCATGAATCCAGTTAAAACTAGTAAATGTTCAAGTTCTAAATCTAATTATTTTTCTTACAGTACCCTTTTCTCCTAATCGAGTTTGGATATTGGGTATATTTGGACTACAATACCCTAAATTCAATAATAAATTATGTAGCCAAAGTAAATAAGAAACATGAAATCCTTCTTGATAAAATGTAAAACGGGTTCCATTTCCTTGTTTTCTGCGTTCACCATGCCCATCTCCTAATAAGCTACCAAAAAGAATACTTAATACTACATGATTATGAGGACCTATGCGTTTATCAGCCCGTAATCTAGTAGATTTGGTCAAACCCTGTACGGCAGAAGAAATTTTATTTAAATCCTTTTCAGCGTAGCTCACACTTTGCCAGCCTAACCTTGAAAGGACAGTAGGGTCGGTGAGCAAAACAGAGTTCAAATAAGATAAATTAGTCCCTTCTAAAAAAATATCCGATATGAAGGCAAAGTTAACCTGAAATATTTTAGCTAGACAATCTAACAATGTAATTATAATATTAAGTAATAAATTAGCATATGAGGCTACTTCTGGATTACCTCATAAACTCATTTGACCCATAGGTAACACATAACCTAAAAACCCAATAGCCATCATTAGGCTGTTTCTTTTATATTGTTAATCTTCCTACCCCCCTTATTAAATTTTAGTCAGGGCGGGTAGTTACTCGTATGCAAGGTACTAGCAAACCTTATGAAGGACACATTGCCTAAGAGAGGCCTAATTAGCAGGCACCAATAAAATTATACGAGTTATTATTTAGTATTGGATTTACGTAAATAATACTTATCTAAAATTTTAGTATTATTGGTTAATGCGTATTTTATAGGACCTCTGCGATTACGATCATTAAAAAAATACTCAGCAGCATCGGCTATAGAGATAAATTCTCTAAAGATAATATTAGAATCAGCTAAATAGGCTATCAATTTAACAGATTTATTATTGTTTATCGACATTTTTTTCCGAGTAACAGCTGTTACTGGTGGTCTATTTAAAGCAATAGTTCTTAATAAGTCTCGAGTTTCTGCTGAAGTAGGTTTTTTTAAAAGTCGAATTTTATCCAGGTGTTCCTTCATTCTTATGCTATGTTTATTTCTTGATTCTAATGTCCATTTAGTGTTTAGTCTAGATCCTGCTATTTTTGCTATATTATATTCAGGTTTAAGTAAATCAATATATTTTTGCTCAATACGAATAATTTCCTTTCTATCCTTAACTTGTTTAGTTGTTTCAATTACCACGAAAGCAAAATTTTTTAATCCATATTTTATAACAGCACGGTTAACATTAATACTACCACCTATACCCTTTAAGAGGTGGCCTGTATAACGTCTATACATACAATTTATAGAAGCACTGCCTACATATAACTTTTTATTAATTAAATTTATACATATATAAGTACCAGCAATAGAGTTAAGTGTCTTTTTAACGGGTAAATTAACTTTATCTATCGGATCAAATTCCAACATAAATATAGGTTTAGGAAGGTTATTCTTAATTAAAATACTTTTTAGTCTGGGACTAGCCACACTAGTTAAATAAAGGCCAGCATTTACAATGTTATTTTCATTAAAGTTTCCATTAGAAAAGACTAAATTATAGTCTGTTATTTGAATATAAATTAGACTTAAATTTTTATTTAAAAGAGCAATAAATAGCCTGTTCTTATAATTAAATTATCTTTACACTACTTTTATTGGAGTATTAAAGAATTAAAAGATAGTTTTCCACCTCTGCACCGTAGGAGCCTAGCTAGGGCTGCAGAATAAAAGATAGTATCCTCACAACGAGCTTCGAAACATCAACTAAGTCTATACCCTAAGGTTAGGGTTGTTGTCAAGGCGGACCCTCTATCTAACTAGAGTTAGCAGCCCCGTACGCCGTAGAAGTGCATCACTTGGACTTAAGGCAAGAATGGGCCCCGAGCGAACTTTAGTACGCACCCCCCTATTTTAAAAAGCTATGCAAAGTGCTAGGGAGTTAGGAGTTAATTAAAATTTTATTAATTATTTTGCAAATTACCATCGATAGGTGAAAAGCAAAGAGCTTACCTCATAACCTTTACCTAGCTTTAATTGGAACTCTCCTCTAAAAAGAATATGCCTAAGAAGATTAACTTAGCTAAAAGAACAAGACTATGTCTTTTTACATCACGTGTAGTCGTTGAGGGTTTCATGAATTTCCAGCTAGTTACCCTTTAAATATATAACCTATTAAATTGTTACTTTTTTATAAATTTTACCTAGCCAGCTTGCTAAGTGCAGCCTTCGTAGTTCGTAGGACCGCAGGAATATTATACCTTAAAAATATAATAATAAAAGTATTAAATCAGTTAAAAAGGTTTCAAGCATATAGTGAATAGTTTTTTTAATAAAACTTGGCAACTAAAAATTTTACCAATATTATTACTCCGATAGATCATAATAATACTCTAGGACTTTTATAGGAATTGTAATAAAGACCTCGAGCTACGTGCAATCTCCTGATTCTTAAATTAGGTTTCCTAATCTTCCTTTCTAGTAACAATATAAATGGTTGATGATTAATAACGGTACTAGTTTTCCCTTTTCCTAGTTTTCTGCCGACCTCCTATTCTTACAAACCAATGCAACTGGGGTGCTTCAGGCTAGGGAGATAAAGAAGAATAAAAGGTAGAGCACCTAACTACTACATAGAGGAGGAAGTGAAGGAGGGATAAATTTAAGAATAGGAGATCAGATCATTTCATATACCTTAAATAAATAAAATTTAGACTGCCTTACTTTTCATTAGCCATTTAATCTAAATTAAGTTAATAGTTATTCCCTTCTGTCCCTTCTATAAAGCTTAATTCAGGGCCGTTGCAAGCAGCAGACACAACCTCCTAGACACTTAAGCGCTTATAGTCAGGAGGTTGTGTCTGCTGCTTGCAACGGCCCTGAATTAAGCTTTATAGAAGGGACAGAAGGGAATAACTATTAACTTAATTTAGATTAAATGGCTAATGAAAAGTAAGGCAGTCTAAATTTTATTTATTTAAGGTATATGAAATGATCTGATCTCCTATTCTTAAATTTATCCCTCCTTCACTTCCTCCTCTATGTAGTAGTTAGGTGCTCTACCTTTTATTCTTCTTTATCTCCCTAGCCTGAAGCACCCCAGTTGCATTGGTTTGTAAGAATAGGAGGTCGGCAGAAAACTAGGAAAAGGGAAAACTAGTACCGTTATTAATCATCAACCATTTATATTGTTACTAGAAAGGAAGATTAGGAAACCTAATTTAAGAATCAGGAGATTGCACGTAGCTCGAGGTCTTTATTACAATTCCTATAAAAGTCCTAGAGTATTATTATGATCTATCGGAGTAATAATATTGGTAAAATTTTTAGTTGCCAAGTTTTATTAAAAAAACTATTCACTATATGCTTGAAACCTTTTTAACTGATTTAATACTTTTATTATTATATTTTTAAGGTATAATATTCCTGCGGTCCTACGAACTACGAAGGCTGCACTTAGCAAGCTGGCTAGGTAAAATTTATAAAAAAGTAACAATTTAATAGGTTATATATTTAAAGGGTAACTAGCTGGAAATTCATGAAACCCTCAACGACTACACGTGATGTAAAAAGACATAGTCTTGTTCTTTTAGCTAAGTTAATCTTCTTAGGCATATTCTTTTTAGAGGAGAGTTCCAATTAAAGCTAGGTAAAGGTTATGAGGTAAGCTCTTTGCTTTTCACCTATCGATGGTAATTTGCAAAATAATTAATAAAATTTTAATTAACTCCTAACTCCCTAGCACTTTGCATAGCTTTTTAAAATAGGGGGGTGCGTACTAAAGTTCGCTCGGGGCCCATTCTTGCCTTAAGTCCAAGTGATGCACTTCTACGGCGTACGGGGCTGCTAACTCTAGTTAGATAGAGGGTCCGCCTTGACAACAACCCTAACCTTAGGGTATAGACTTAGTTGATGTTTCGAAGCTCGTTGTGAGGATACTATCTTTTATTCTGCAGCCCTAGCTAGGCTCCTACGGTGCAGAGGTGGAAAACTATCTTTTAATTCTTTAATACTCCAATAAAAGTAGTGTAAAGATAATTTAATTATAAGAACAGGCTATTTATTGCTCTTTTAAATAAAAATTTAAGTCTAATTTATATTCAAATAACAGACTATAATTTAGTCTTTTCTAATGGAAACTTTAATGAAAATAACATTGTAAATGCTGGCCTTTATTTAACTAGTGTGGCTAGTCCCAGACTAAAAAGTATTTTAATTAAGAATAACCTTCCTAAACCTATATTTATGTTGGAATTTGATCCGATAGATAAAGTTAATTTACCCGTTAAAAAGACACTTAACTCTATTGCTGGTACTTATATATGTATAAATTTAATTAATAAAAAGTTATATGTAGGCAGTGCTTCTATAAATTGTATGTATAGACGTTATACAGGCCACCTCTTAAAGGGTATAGGTGGTAGTATTAATGTTAACCGTGCTGTTATAAAATATGGATTAAAAAATTTTGCTTTCGTGGTAATTGAAACAACTAAACAAGTTAAGGATAGAAAGGAAATTATTCGTATTGAGCAAAAATATATTGATTTACTTAAACCTGAATATAATATAGCAAAAATAGCAGGATCTAGACTAAACACTAAATGGACATTAGAATCAAGAAATAAACATAGCATAAGAATGAAGGAACACCTGGATAAAATTCGACTTTTAAAAAAACCTACTTCAGCAGAAACTCGAGACTTATTAAGAACTATTGCTTTAAATAGACCACCAGTAACAGCTGTTACTCGGAAAAAAATGTCGATAAACAATAATAAATCTGTTAAATTGATAGCCTATTTAGCTGATTCTAATATTATCTTTAGAGAATTTATCTCTATAGCCGATGCTGCTGAGTATTTTTTTAATGATCGTAATCGCAGAGGTCCTATAAAATACGCATTAACCAATAATACTAAAATTTTAGATAAGTATTATTTACGTAAATCCAATACTAAATAATAACTCGTATAATTTTATTGGTGCCTGCTAATTAGGCCTCTCTTAGGCAATGTGTCCTTCATAAGGTTTGCTAGTACCTTGCATACGAGTAACTACCCGCCCTGACTAAAATTTAATAAGGGGGGTAGGAAGATTAACAATATAAAAGAAACAGCCTAATGATGGCTATTGGGTTTTTAGGTTATGTGTTACCTATGGGTCAAATGAGTTTATGAGGTAATCCAGAAGTAGCCTCATATGCTAATTTATTACTTAATATTATAATTACATTGTTAGATTGTCTAGCTAAAATATTTCAGGTTAACTTTGCCTTCATATCGGATATTTTTTTAGAAGGGACTAATTTATCTTATTTGAACTCTGTTTTGCTCACCGACCCTACTGTCCTTTCAAGGTTAGGCTGGCAAAGTGTGAGCTACGCTGAAAAGGATTTAAATAAAATTTCTTCTGCCGTACAGGGTTTGACCAAATCTACTAGATTACGGGCTGATAAACGCATAGGTCCTCATAATCATGTAGTATTAAGTATTCTTTTTGGTAGCTTATTAGGAGATGGGCATGGTGAACGCAGAAAACAAGGAAATGGAACCCGTTTTACATTTTATCAAGAAGGATTTCATGTTTCTTATTTACTTTGGCTACATAATTTATTATTGAATTTAGGGTATTGTAGTCCAAATATACCCAATATCCAAACTCGATTAGGAGAAAAGGGTACTGTAAGAAAAATAATTAGATTTAGAACTTGAACATTTACTAGTTTTAACTGGATTCATGAATTATGATATATAAAGGGTGTAAAAGTTGTTCCTTTAAATATAGGTGATTTTTTGACCCCCCTTGCATTAGCTATTTGAATTATGGATGATGGAGGAAAAGTTAATCAAGCTCTTAAGCTTTCTACTAATTCATTCTCTTATTCAGATTGTTTGTTATTAGTTAAAGTATTACATAATAATTTTAAATTGAAAGCTAGTGTTCAATCAGCAGGAGTACCTAATCAATATCAAATTTATATTTGAAAAGAATCTATGCCTTTACTACGTGAAATAGTTTTACCTTACGTTCATTCTTCTATGAGTTATAAATTAGGTTATTAAATTAGTTTAGTCAGTTAATAATGTATAATTAATAAATAACATTTTTATATTAATTATATTAAATTATATAATTGGCAACATCGGTGAAAACAGGTCAAAGATATTGTTTTTTTTTTTAATCAAGACCGTCGGTTATTGTTTACGAAGTTAATTAAAAGGGTTTTAATTTTATTATGACAAATTGATCGCTACAGACTGGTCCATCGATGGGTATTTAGATTTGTTTATTAAATACTTAATGTACAGTCGGAGTTTAATCATTATTAAGTTAATGACATAGGGTTTATTTTAATGTTGATATCAATATCTTCTGTCCTTACCCTCCCTTTAAAATAAAAAAGGGAGGTGATGAAGAGTACCTTACTTTTAATTAAGAAGAGGAAGCATATAAGGCTTACTATCGCCTCCCTACCTTTAAAAGAATTCTGCTTGCTGCTTATAATATTTTTATCAGCTTTCAAGTATCAACTGTAGTAGCAGTTTACCTTTTGGATCAAAAGTAAAATAACTATAAGGGTAATTTTAATTTATATCAAGTAAATACGTGATTAATGTTTTGAAAAAACAAGAAAATTTCTTAGTTATATTTTTTAATTAACTACAATACATTAATTTTAAACTTGGCTACGGTAATTACTAATCTACTATCAGCTATACCAGTGTTTGGACAAGATCTAGTTGAGCTTATCTGAAAATTAAAAAAAGCCTTTTATAAAAAACTTAACCTTTACTACGCTTATTTGGAGCAAAGTAAAAGCAAATTAAAAAAATTTATATATTTAAAAACTTATTTACCCTGGTACGCTAACTTTCCGAAACGTGCCTTGGAGTGAGCCAAGGTTACTTTAAATTCTGAATTAACTCTTTTTAAAAAAGAAATCCAAAAAGAATTTCCTGTAATAGGTGAAATAAACTGGAAAAAAGTACGGAAGGAAAAACCCTTAACGGACTTAGACATTAAATTTTTACTTTCTATACCTTTTGCCTTTTTAGCTAAATTAGCTGGTATCATAGACGGTGATGGTTACATTTCAGTCATTTCTTCAGACAAAGTAAGAGGATATGCAAATATTAGTTTAAAAATAGGACTAATAGAAAAAGATTTACCTTTACTTAATTTTATTAAAGATACACTGTGTTTAGGAAGGATAGCGGGGCCTTATAATAAAAAGGGGCAACCTTTTTACTACTTAATTTTTAATAAAACTGAACTTCAACAAGTTTTATTCCCACTTTTTATATACCACAACATCTTCTTTTTAACTGAAACTAGAAGAGCACAGTTTGAAAAAGCTCTGTTTTTTATGGAATCAGGAAAATCTAAAATTTCAGATCTGCCTGAAATTCTACCCAGTTCTACCTATTTACCTTCTTTGCCGCAAAATGCTCAAGGTTATATTGAATTAAAGTTTTTTCCTGCTTGGGTAGTGGGGTTTACAATTGCAGAAGGTTCTTTTGTGGTGAAAAAAAATTCAGTTTGTTCTTTTCAATTGCGACAACGGTCACATCCTGAGTTATTTCTGGCTTTTAAATTATTATTTAATACAACTAGAAAGATAACAGTGGACTCCCAAAAGGGAGTTAATTATGAGCAATTTTCAGTTAGTTCTAAATTGGATATTCAAACCGTGATTAATTTTTTTTCCTTCTCAGATAACCCTAGTTTATTAGGCTATAAGCTAGAACAGTACAATTATTGAATTCAATATCTTAAAGAAAGTAAGCGTTATGGTGGTCTAAACTTCCCTCTTCCTAGCCAATCAGCAAATAATAATTAGTATATAAAAACCCGCCCTTCCTAAACTGTTTAGGAAGGGTGGGGTAGAAGGGTTTATTTTCTTTAAGCTCGCTCCTTATCTGGAAAATCAAGGTTAAACTAAAAGGCTACCTCCCCTGGATAAGTAAAATTGACCTATTTGCGGGAACACTCTATATTAATACTAGGTACTTTTAAGTAAAAGTAAAAAATCTAAATTTTCTGAACAATCCGCAGTTAAATTAATTTAAATTTAACTCAACGAGTTTACGGTTAACTAATTTGTAATTATTAGAAGATGAACTCTATCCTTTTCTTTAATTAAAATTTATTAGAATAATATGCTTTTACTACTCTACTAGCCTTGCGCACCGGCCCCTAAAAAGAATAGAACTAAAGATAACTTTTATTTTTTTTTACTTTTTAATGGGGGCCTACATCAGCGTAGCCAAACATTAATAATTTTTTTTATGTTGTAATTAATTTAAAGGCAAAGGGGGGAATTTCTCAGTGTCAAATGCTACACTTAACAGATTCTTCTCATTACATTATATTTTACCGTTCTTGTTAGCTGCACTTGTAGTAGCCCATTTAATTGCTCAAGAAGGGCCTTTTTTTGATTATCACAATGAATTTTGCCAAAAAAATTTTTAGTTTAAGGTGAGGGTAGACTAGGAAATAAAGGGTAGAGTTTATGTTAAAATAAAAAAAGAATTATACTATATGCTGGAAAACTAGTTAATCTCTAATATTAAAATTTTAAATTAAAAAAAATAGAGACTTAGTCAATCAGCAGAACTATTTAAGTCCTCAGAGAATTTACGTGTAACATTTTTAATTAGATTCTATTCACTGAGTAGATCTTAAAAATGAAGATAAATTCCATTGTTTAAATTTTATAAAAATTGTTTACCGTTTACATTTAAGCATTATTTAAATTCTTTAAGGTCGGTGTTGGTAAATATAAGTAACAAAAAAAAAAAATTAAAAACTAAGGTCTTATTATTAAATTTAAACAATTGCTTCAGTATTTTTCATGCTTCAGTTTAGAAAAGTTAAATTTTAAGAGCTTTTTAATTATTAAATTTTTTTGTAATACTTCTTCACTAGACCAAGAAGAAAAAATAAAAAAGTAATAACTAGGCGGCTTACTAATATTGAAAAATCTAAATTCAGAATTGAAGGATTTTTGAGAGAAGTTTTAATAGGCAATATTTTAGGGGCTGCACATATGAGAAAATTTAATATAAATGAAGGAGCCAAAGGAAGTGCTAGAGTTCGATTTTTACAAAGTCTAGCTCAATCAGATTTCATTTACCATCTTTATGAATTATTTAAAGATTATTGTACCTCACCGCCGAAAGAATGATCTTCTTTAATTAAAGAATCGGGAAATACAAGATATAACATATCTTTCGCCACTAGAAATTTACCTTGTTTTAATGATTTATATTCCTTATTTTATAATAAAAGAGTTAAAATTATACCTCTAAACATAGAGGAATTATTAACTCCAGTGGTTTTAGCCTATTGAATAATGGGCGATGGTTCTTGATCTGGTTCTGGAGTAAAATTACATACTAATAGCTATACTAAAGATGAAGTAATTTTATTGATAGAATCACTAAATAATAAATTTAATTTCAATTCTTCAATTAATGTGGCTAATTTAGCTAAATCTCAATATATAATTTATATTCCTAGTCGAAATATGGATCAATTAAGATCTTTAGTATTACCTTATATGTTATCTTCTTTTCATAGAAAACTAGGTATTTAAAAATTAAAATTAAACATAAGCTTCACATTCATGGATCAAACAATCCTAATGGTGTAACATCACATCCAGATAGATACGGAATGTATCCTTTTTTCATCTTTAAAGATCTTGTAACTATATTTGCATTTTTTTTGTTTTTTTTTTGTGTTTTTTTTTTTTTTTTTTTTTTTTTTATTTTTGTTTTTTTTTTTTTTTTTTTTATTCTTTTTTTACTTTATATTTTATATTTATGTCTTGTATTATTTTAGCATAACCAGTTTTAAATGACACCTTTATTATAGTATCATTCAGGACAATTGATGCAGAGTCACCATAGGATTTGCTGGTATATAGTTATCGGAGTGACCCATGCTGTTAGGGAAAAAGAACACGACAAAAGATAAAACTAAAAAAAATGCAAATATAGTTACAAGATCTTTAAAGATGAAAAAAGGATACATTCCGTATCTATCTGGATGTGATGTTACACCATTAGGATTGTTTGATCCATGAATGTGAAGCTTATGTTTAATTTTAATTTTTAAATACCTAGTTTTCTATGAAAAGAAGATAACATATAAGGTAATACTAAAGATCTTAATTGATCCATATTTCGACTAGGAATATAAATTATATATTGAGATTTAGCTAAATTAGCCACATTAATTGAAGAATTGAAATTAAATTTATTATTTAGTGATTCTATCAATAAAATTACTTCATCTTTAGTATAGCTATTAGTATGTAATTTTACTCCAGAACCAGATCAAGAACCATCGCCCATTATTCAATAGGCTAAAACCACTGGAGTTAATAATTCCTCTATGTTTAGAGGTATAATTTTAACTCTTTTATTATAAAATAAGGAATATAAATCATTAAAACAAGGTAAATTTCTAGTGGCGAAAGATATGTTATATCTTGTATTTCCCGATTCTTTAATTAAAGAAGATCATTCTTTCGGCGGTGAGGTACAATAATCTTTAAATAATTCATAAAGATGGTAAATGAAATCTGATTGAGCTAGACTTTGTAAAAATCGAACTCTAGCACTTCCTTTGGCTCCTTCATTTATATTAAATTTTCTCATATGTGCAGCCCCTAAAATATTGCCTATTAAAACTTCTCTCAAAAATCCTTCAATTCTGAATTTAGATTTTTCAATATTAGTAAGCCGCCTAGTTATTACTTTTTTATTTTTTCTTCTTGGTCTAGTGAAGAAGTATTACAAAAAAATTTAATAATTAAAAAGCTCTTAAAATTTAACTTTTCTAAACTGAAGCATGAAAAATACTGAAGCAATTGTTTAAATTTAATAATAAGACCTTAGTTTTTAATTTTTTTTTTTTTG
The DNA here is from genome assembly GCA_900157415.1 of Armillaria cepistipes. NCBI lineage: Eukaryota > Fungi > Basidiomycota > Agaricomycetes > Agaricales > Physalacriaceae > Armillaria > Armillaria cepistipes. The sequence goes on from FTRY01000089.1 coordinate 11,245, forward strand.
TTACTTATATTTACCAACACCGACCTTAAAGAATTTAAATAATGCTTAAATGTAAACGGTAAACAATTTTTATAAAATTTAAACAATGGAATTTATCTTCATTTTTAAGATCTACTCAGTGAATAGAATCTAATTAAAAATGTTACACGTAAATTCTCTGAGGACTTAAATAGTTCTGCTGATTGACTAAGTCTCTATTTTTTTTAATTTAAAATTTTAATATTAGAGATTAACTAGTTTTCCAGCATATAGTATAATTCTTTTTTTATTTTAACATAAACTCTACCCTTTATTTCCTAGTCTACCCTCACCTTAAACTAAAAATTTTTTTGGCAAAATTCATTGTGATAATCAAAAAAAGGCCCTTCTTGAGCAATTAAATGGGCTACTACAAGTGCAGCTAACAAGAACGGTAAAATATAATGTAATGAGAAGAATCTGTTAAGTGTAGCATTTGACACTGAGAAATTCCCCCCTTTGCCTTTAAATTAATTACAACATAAAAAAAATTATTAATGTTTGGCTACGCTGATGTAGGCCCCCATTAAAAAGTAAAAAAAAATAAAAGTTATCTTTAGTTCTATTCTTTTTAGGGGCCGGTGCGCAAGGCTAGTAGAGTAGTAAAAGCATATTATTCTAATAAATTTTAATTAAAGAAAAGGATAGAGTTCATCTTCTAATAATTACAAATTAGTTAACCGTAAACTCGTTGAGTTAAATTTAAATTAATTTAACTGCGGATTGTTCAGAAAATTTAGATTTTTTACTTTTACTTAAAAGTACCTAGTATTAATATAGAGTGTTCCCGCAAATAGGTCAATTTTACTTATCCAGGGGAGGTAGCCTTTTAGTTTAACCTTGATTTTCCAGATAAGGAGCGAGCTTAAAGAAAATAAACCCTTCTACCCCACCCTTCCTAAACAGTTTAGGAAGGGCGGGTTTTTATATACTAATTATTATTTGCTGATTGGCTAGGAAGAGGGAAGTTTAGACCACCATAACGCTTACTTTCTTTAAGATATTGAATTCAATAATTGTACTGTTCTAGCTTATAGCCTAATAAACTAGGGTTATCTGAGAAGGAAAAAAAATTAATCACGGTTTGAATATCCAATTTAGAACTAACTGAAAATTGCTCATAATTAACTCCCTTTTGGAGTCCACTGTTATCTTTCTAGTTGTATTAAATAATAATTTAAAAGCCAGAAATAACTCAGGATGTGACCGTTGTCGCAATTGAAAAGAACAAACTGAATTTTTTTTCACCACAAAAGAACCTTCTGCAATTGTAAACCCCACTACCCAAGCAGGAAAAAACTTTAATTCAATATAACCTTGAGCATTTTGCGGCAAAGAAGGTAAATAGGTAGAACTGGGTAGAATTTCAGGCAGATCTGAAATTTTAGATTTTCCTGATTCCATAAAAAACAGAGCTTTTTCAAACTGTGCTCTTCTAGTTTCAGTTAAAAAGAAGATGTTGTGGTATATAAAAAGTGGGAATAAAACTTGTTGAAGTTCAGTTTTATTAAAAATTAAGTAGTAAAAAGGTTGCCCCTTTTTATTATAAGGCCCCGCTATCCTTCCTAAACACAGTGTATCTTTAATAAAATTAAGTAAAGGTAAATCTTTTTCTATTAGTCCTATTTTTAAACTAATATTTGCATATCCTCTTACTTTGTCTGAAGAAATGACTGAAATGTAACCATCACCGTCTATGATACCAGCTAATTTAGCTAAAAAGGCAAAAGGTATAGAAAGTAAAAATTTAATGTCTAAGTCCGTTAAGGGTTTTTCCTTCCGTACTTTTTTCCAGTTTATTTCACCTATTACAGGAAATTCTTTTTGGATTTCTTTTTTAAAAAGAGTTAATTCAGAATTTAAAGTAACCTTGGCTCACTCCAAGGCACGTTTCGGAAAGTTAGCGTACCAGGGTAAATAAGTTTTTAAATATATAAATTTTTTTAATTTGCTTTTACTTTGCTCCAAATAAGCGTAGTAAAGGTTAAGTTTTTTATAAAAGGCTTTTTTTAATTTTCAGATAAGCTCAACTAGATCTTGTCCAAACACTGGTATAGCTGATAGTAGATTAGTAATTACCGTAGCCAAGTTTAAAATTAATGTATTGTAGTTAATTAAAAAATATAACTAAGAAATTTTCTTGTTTTTTCAAAACATTAATCACGTATTTACTTGATATAAATTAAAATTACCCTTATAGTTATTTTACTTTTGATCCAAAAGGTAAACTGCTACTACAGTTGATACTTGAAAGCTGATAAAAATATTATAAGCAGCAAGCAGAATTCTTTTAAAGGTAGGGAGGCGATAGTAAGCCTTATATGCTTCCTCTTCTTAATTAAAAGTAAGGTACTCTTCATCACCTCCCTTTTTTATTTTAAAGGGAGGGTAAGGACAGAAGATATTGATATCAACATTAAAATAAACCCTATGTCATTAACTTAATAATGATTAAACTCCGACTGTACATTAAGTATTTAATAAACAAATCTAAATACCCATCGATGGACCAGTCTGTAGCGATCAATTTGTCATAATAAAATTAAAACCCTTTTAATTAACTTCGTAAACAATAACCGACGGTCTTGATTAAAAAAAAAACAATATCTTTGACCTGTTTTCACCGATGTTGCCAATTATATAATTTAATATAATTAATATAAAAATGTTATTTATTAATTATACATTATTAACTGACTAAACTAATTTAATAACCTAATTTATAACTCATAGAAGAATGAACGTAAGGTAAAACTATTTCACGTAGTAAAGGCATAGATTCTTTTCAAATATAAATTTGATATTGATTAGGTACTCCTGCTGATTGAACACTAGCTTTCAATTTAAAATTATTATGTAATACTTTAACTAATAACAAACAATCTGAATAAGAGAATGAATTAGTAGAAAGCTTAAGAGCTTGATTAACTTTTCCTCCATCATCCATAATTCAAATAGCTAATGCAAGGGGGGTCAAAAAATCACCTATATTTAAAGGAACAACTTTTACACCCTTTATATATCATAATTCATGAATCCAGTTAAAACTAGTAAATGTTCAAGTTCTAAATCTAATTATTTTTCTTACAGTACCCTTTTCTCCTAATCGAGTTTGGATATTGGGTATATTTGGACTACAATACCCTAAATTCAATAATAAATTATGTAGCCAAAGTAAATAAGAAACATGAAATCCTTCTTGATAAAATGTAAAACGGGTTCCATTTCCTTGTTTTCTGCGTTCACCATGCCCATCTCCTAATAAGCTACCAAAAAGAATACTTAATACTACATGATTATGAGGACCTATGCGTTTATCAGCCCGTAATCTAGTAGATTTGGTCAAACCCTGTACGGCAGAAGAAATTTTATTTAAATCCTTTTCAGCGTAGCTCACACTTTGCCAGCCTAACCTTGAAAGGACAGTAGGGTCGGTGAGCAAAACAGAGTTCAAATAAGATAAATTAGTCCCTTCTAAAAAAATATCCGATATGAAGGCAAAGTTAACCTGAAATATTTTAGCTAGACAATCTAACAATGTAATTATAATATTAAGTAATAAATTAGCATATGAGGCTACTTCTGGATTACCTCATAAACTCATTTGACCCATAGGTAACACATAACCTAAAAACCCAATAGCCATCATTAGGCTGTTTCTTTTATATTGTTAATCTTCCTACCCCCCTTATTAAATTTTAGTCAGGGCGGGTAGTTACTCGTATGCAAGGTACTAGCAAACCTTATGAAGGACACATTGCCTAAGAGAGGCCTAATTAGCAGGCACCAATAAAATTATACGAGTTATTATTTAGTATTGGATTTACGTAAATAATACTTATCTAAAATTTTAGTATTATTGGTTAATGCGTATTTTATAGGACCTCTGCGATTACGATCATTAAAAAAATACTCAGCAGCATCGGCTATAGAGATAAATTCTCTAAAGATAATATTAGAATCAGCTAAATAGGCTATCAATTTAACAGATTTATTATTGTTTATCGACATTTTTTTCCGAGTAACAGCTGTTACTGGTGGTCTATTTAAAGCAATAGTTCTTAATAAGTCTCGAGTTTCTGCTGAAGTAGGTTTTTTTAAAAGTCGAATTTTATCCAGGTGTTCCTTCATTCTTATGCTATGTTTATTTCTTGATTCTAATGTCCATTTAGTGTTTAGTCTAGATCCTGCTATTTTTGCTATATTATATTCAGGTTTAAGTAAATCAATATATTTTTGCTCAATACGAATAATTTCCTTTCTATCCTTAACTTGTTTAGTTGTTTCAATTACCACGAAAGCAAAATTTTTTAATCCATATTTTATAACAGCACGGTTAACATTAATACTACCACCTATACCCTTTAAGAGGTGGCCTGTATAACGTCTATACATACAATTTATAGAAGCACTGCCTACATATAACTTTTTATTAATTAAATTTATACATATATAAGTACCAGCAATAGAGTTAAGTGTCTTTTTAACGGGTAAATTAACTTTATCTATCGGATCAAATTCCAACATAAATATAGGTTTAGGAAGGTTATTCTTAATTAAAATACTTTTTAGTCTGGGACTAGCCACACTAGTTAAATAAAGGCCAGCATTTACAATGTTATTTTCATTAAAGTTTCCATTAGAAAAGACTAAATTATAGTCTGTTATTTGAATATAAATTAGACTTAAATTTTTATTTAAAAGAGCAATAAATAGCCTGTTCTTATAATTAAATTATCTTTACACTACTTTTATTGGAGTATTAAAGAATTAAAAGATAGTTTTCCACCTCTGCACCGTAGGAGCCTAGCTAGGGCTGCAGAATAAAAGATAGTATCCTCACAACGAGCTTCGAAACATCAACTAAGTCTATACCCTAAGGTTAGGGTTGTTGTCAAGGCGGACCCTCTATCTAACTAGAGTTAGCAGCCCCGTACGCCGTAGAAGTGCATCACTTGGACTTAAGGCAAGAATGGGCCCCGAGCGAACTTTAGTACGCACCCCCCTATTTTAAAAAGCTATGCAAAGTGCTAGGGAGTTAGGAGTTAATTAAAATTTTATTAATTATTTTGCAAATTACCATCGATAGGTGAAAAGCAAAGAGCTTACCTCATAACCTTTACCTAGCTTTAATTGGAACTCTCCTCTAAAAAGAATATGCCTAAGAAGATTAACTTAGCTAAAAGAACAAGACTATGTCTTTTTACATCACGTGTAGTCGTTGAGGGTTTCATGAATTTCCAGCTAGTTACCCTTTAAATATATAACCTATTAAATTGTTACTTTTTTATAAATTTTACCTAGCCAGCTTGCTAAGTGCAGCCTTCGTAGTTCGTAGGACCGCAGGAATATTATACCTTAAAAATATAATAATAAAAGTATTAAATCAGTTAAAAAGGTTTCAAGCATATAGTGAATAGTTTTTTTAATAAAACTTGGCAACTAAAAATTTTACCAATATTATTACTCCGATAGATCATAATAATACTCTAGGACTTTTATAGGAATTGTAATAAAGACCTCGAGCTACGTGCAATCTCCTGATTCTTAAATTAGGTTTCCTAATCTTCCTTTCTAGTAACAATATAAATGGTTGATGATTAATAACGGTACTAGTTTTCCCTTTTCCTAGTTTTCTGCCGACCTCCTATTCTTACAAACCAATGCAACTGGGGTGCTTCAGGCTAGGGAGATAAAGAAGAATAAAAGGTAGAGCACCTAACTACTACATAGAGGAGGAAGTGAAGGAGGGATAAATTTAAGAATAGGAGATCAGATCATTTCATATACCTTAAATAAATAAAATTTAGACTGCCTTACTTTTCATTAGCCATTTAATCTAAATTAAGTTAATAGTTATTCCCTTCTGTCCCTTCTATAAAGCTTAATTCAGGGCCGTTGCAAGCAGCAGACACAACCTCTCCTAAAGACACTAATAAAGCGGCTTAAGCTAAAGCATCAAGGAGCGCTATGATCCCAGAGGGTCAGTTGAAATTTATTCATTTAAGAATATACAGGCGTATGATCGTTGAAGGGAATTGATTTTAATTGTAAAATCTTAATTTTCTTCCTTGCTAATTTTTCGTCCTATATATAGGAAATTATAATTTTAACCCAAAATTAACTTGGTACATAATATTATTAACGAGGATTCTAGCAAATAGCCTGATGCATTATTAATAAAATAAAGGCCCACTTACAATTTAAAACTTTAGTCTTTAATAGACTGAGGACTAGAATAAAAGGTATATTCTCCCTTAAAGATTTTACCTGTATCCAGATAATTTCTTATAGAAGATACCGAATTTAAACCTATGGCTTTTCCCCCCAACCTGAAACTATTAAACGGTGACCCTTGTATTTCGACACCTTCTTTATAAATATACACTTTAAATCCCTTTCTGCTACCCTTAGCTAATGAATAGTCTTTCGCCAAGATAAAATGACTTTTACCGCTATGGATATCAAAAGGAGGATTAATTAAAAAAAGGTTTTCCAACTCTTTAATTTCAATAAAATCAGAGACATTATTGAAATATCTCTTTGTATTCATATTTTTAGAGAGTTTAAGTAATATTTCTTTACCTTGAGGTAAATAATTGTAACCATAAATAAAAATATATAAACCTAAACCTCATATTGCAAAATCTATCTTTTTTCTACTGTAAAATGTTAGATTCTTAAAAAAGGGATAAATATATTGAAATAGTACATCTTTATCAGTTACTACTAATTGTCAAGCAATTTTATTATTTTTAATAATGCAATTAGGCTTATTAGGAACAACTAAATTTTGCTTGTTTGGAGGTGTTAGAGGTAGAGTTTGAATGAAATCAGCGATAGCTTCTAATATTTTTTTATCTTTTTGAGTAATACCAAAGACTACACTAGAGTTGCTAAAATGAAATGTCCCATCACCCTCTACAAAACCAACCAACCAATTTTCAGTAATCATAGAACTAGATAAAGTATACCCTTCATAATTAGTTCTACTTCTATTCATACCGTTTTTAATATCAGTTATTTTTTGAAAGACATCTGGACTTATAGATTTAGTGTTTTTCTTTCCTTTACCTTGGGCTTTATTTTCCTCTAAGTTAATAGCTACTTTTTTTAAAAAGACTGCTTTTTTCCAATCTCTAAAATTCAATTGCTTATGAGTCAGTAATGGGTATTTGTCAAAAATGGGTATAATAGTATCTACTATCATTGAAAAGGAATTAACACGGAAACTACAAGCATTATCTTTTATAGATACTGTACCTACATTTAGAGTGTTTCTAATAAAATGTAAAACAGCGATATCATCTAGATGCAAAGTAATTTGAAATAAAAAATGAACCTCTCTATTATTTTTAGTATAGATTAAAAAAGCAGATTCAGCATCACTAAAACCTACAAACCATTGAAGAAATTCTTTGCTTATTTTGTTAGGCTTTTCAACTTTTCCTTTTGGCCCTTTTGTTTCTAGTGGAGGGAGGTTGTTTTTTGAAGGCTGCTTAGAATTTGAATTAAGCTCTTTAAAAAGATTATCTGTAACCTCTTTAATAAATACTATACTTTTTTTAATAAAGACTATATTTTTTTTTATAAACTTTATATTTTTTTTTATGAATTTAAAGGAGACTAAAAAGAGGTAAACCTTACGAATATATTTTTTTATGGGCCGATTTGCAAATTTTGAAATTTTATAGTTTAAGGTGAATAGTTTTATAATTATATAATATTTTATATTTTTTGGAGCATATACGAATATGAAAAAGAATGAAGCTACATTAGCATGTGTGTATCTCATTATTCACCCGTTATTGACATCTCTCATAATATGTTCAACACTGGTAAAGGCAAAATCAATATGAGGTGTATAGTGCCAAATTTAACAAAATATAATTATTTAATTATATTTTAACGCTTCGATTTTTATAACATTCTGCCTAGTTTTGGATTAATTGTTTACTTAACATACAGAAAGCAGCGCTCTCCCCCCTGCTAAAAGCAGGGTCGAGTGTTTATAAAAAAAAGGCCAACTTACCTATCCTAAAACCAAAAAGCTAACCTGCAAGCTGAGCTGCACCCCCTTAGTAGAGAAGGAGGGCGAGAACCAGCTTCGAAGTGAGACAGCTCCAGTAGGTGAGGTGAAATGACCGCAGGGTTATTAAAGGGAGTTGGTTTGTCTTCTTATATTATAATTGTTAACTAATTTATTAATTAGCGACAACCCAACTCCCTTTAATAACCCTGCGGTCATTTCACCTCACCTACTGGAGCTGTCTCACTTCGAAGCTGGTTCTCGCCCTCCTTCTCTACTAAGGGGGTGCAGCTCAGCTTGCAGGTTAGCTTTTTGGTTTTAGGATAGGTAAGTTGGCCTTTTTTTTATAAACACTCGACCCTGCTTTTAGCAGGGGGGAGAGCGCTGCTTTCTGTATGTTAAGTAAACAATTAATCCAAAACTAGGCAGAATGTTATAAAAATCGAAGCGTTAAAATATAATTAAATAATTATATTTTGTTAAATTTGGCACTATACACCTCATATTGATTTTGCCTTTACCAGTGTTGAACATATTATGAGAGATGTCAATAACGGGTGAATAATGAGATACACACATGCTAATGTAGCTTCATTCTTTTTCATATTCGTATATGCTCCAAAAAATATAAAATATTATATAATTATAAAACTATTCACCTTAAACTATAAAATTTCAAAATTTGCAAATCGGCCCATAAAAAAATATATTCGTAAGGTTTACCTCTTTTTAGTCTCCTTTAAATTCATAAAAAAAAATATAAAGTTTATAAAAAAAAATATAGTCTTTATTAAAAAAAGTATAGTATTTATTAAAGAGGTTACAGATAATCTTTTTAAAGAGCTTAATTCAAATTCTAAGCAGCCTTCAAAAAACAACCTCCCTCCACTAGAAACAAAAGGGCCAAAAGGAAAAGTTGAAAAGCCTAACAAAATAAGCAAAGAATTTCTTCAATGGTTTGTAGGTTTTAGTGATGCTGAATCTGCTTTTTTAATCTATACTAAAAATAATAGAGAGGTTCATTTTTTATTTCAAATTACTTTGCATCTAGATGATATCGCTGTTTTACATTTTATTAGAAACACTCTAAATGTAGGTACAGTATCTATAAAAGATAATGCTTGTAGTTTCCGTGTTAATTCCTTTTCAATGATAGTAGATACTATTATACCCATTTTTGACAAATACCCATTACTGACTCATAAGCAATTGAATTTTAGAGATTGGAAAAAAGCAGTCTTTTTAAAAAAAGTAGCTATTAACTTAGAGGAAAATAAAGCCCAAGGTAAAGGAAAGAAAAACACTAAATCTATAAGTCCAGATGTCTTTCAAAAAATAACTGATATTAAAAACGGTATGAATAGAAGTAGAACTAATTATGAAGGGTATACTTTATCTAGTTCTATGATTACTGAAAATTGGTTGGTTGGTTTTGTAGAGGGTGATGGGACATTTCATTTTAGCAACTCTAGTGTAGTCTTTGGTATTACTCAAAAAGATAAAAAAATATTAGAAGCTATCGCTGATTTCATTCAAACTCTACCTCTAACACCTCCAAACAAGCAAAATTTAGTTGTTCCTAATAAGCCTAATTGCATTATTAAAAATAATAAAATTGCTTGACAATTAGTAGTAACTGATAAAGATGTACTATTTCAATATATTTATCCCTTTTTTAAGAATCTAACATTTTACAGTAGAAAAAAGATAGATTTTGCAATATGAGGTTTAGGTTTATATATTTTTATTTATGGTTACAATTATTTACCTCAAGGTAAAGAAATATTACTTAAACTCTCTAAAAATATGAATACAAAGAGATATTTCAATAATGTCTCTGATTTTATTGAAATTAAAGAGTTGGAAAACCTTTTTTTAATTAATCCTCCTTTTGATATCCATAGCGGTAAAAGTCATTTTATCTTGGCGAAAGACTATTCATTAGCTAAGGGTAGCAGAAAGGGATTTAAAGTGTATATTTATAAAGAAGGTGTCGAAATACAAGGGTCACCGTTTAATAGTTTCAGGTTGGGGGGAAAAGCCATAGGTTTAAATTCGGTATCTTCTATAAGAAATTATCTGGATACAGGTAAAATCTTTAAGGGAGAATATACCTTTTATTCTAGTCCTCAGTCTATTAAAGACTAAAGTTTTAAATTGTAAGTGGGCCTTTATTTTATTAATAATGCATCAGGCTATTTGCTAGAATCCTCGTTAATAATATTATGTACCAAGTTAATTTTGGGTTAAAATTATAATTTCCTATATATAGGACGAAAAATTAGCAAGGAAGAAAATTAAGATTTTACAATTAAAATCAATTCCCTTCAACGATCATACGCCTGTATATTCTTAAATGAATAAATTTCAACTGACCCTCTGGGATCATAGCGCTCCTTGATGCTTTAGCTTAAGCCGCTTTATTAGTGTCTTTAGGAGAGGTTGTGTCTGCTGCTTGCAACGGCCCTGAATTAAGCTTTATAGAAGGGACAGAAGGGAATAACTATTAACTTAATTTAGATTAAATGGCTAATGAAAAGTAAGGCAGTCTAAATTTTATTTATTTAAGGTATATGAAATGATCTGATCTCCTATTCTTAAATTTATCCCTCCTTCACTTCCTCCTCTATGTAGTAGTTAGGTGCTCTACCTTTTATTCTTCTTTATCTCCCTAGCCTGAAGCACCCCAGTTGCATTGGTTTGTAAGAATAGGAGGTCGGCAGAAAACTAGGAAAAGGGAAAACTAGTACCGTTATTAATCATCAACCATTTATATTGTTACTAGAAAGGAAGATTAGGAAACCTAATTTAAGAATCAGGAGATTGCACGTAGCTCGAGGTCTTTATTACAATTCCTATAAAAGTCCTAGAGTATTATTATGATCTATCGGAGTAATAATATTGGTAAAATTTTTAGTTGCCAAGTTTTATTAAAAAAACTATTCACTATATGCTTGAAACCTTTTTAACTGATTTAATACTTTTATTATTATATTTTTAAGGTATAATATTCCTGCGGTCCTACGAACTACGAAGGCTGCACTTAGCAAGCTGGCTAGGTAAAATTTATAAAAAAGTAACAATTTAATAGGTTATATATTTAAAGGGTAACTAGCTGGAAATTCATGAAACCCTCAACGACTACACGTGATGTAAAAAGACATAGTCTTGTTCTTTTAGCTAAGTTAATCTTCTTAGGCATATTCTTTTTAGAGGAGAGTTCCAATTAAAGCTAGGTAAAGGTTATGAGGTAAGCTCTTTGCTTTTCACCTATCGATGGTAATTTGCAAAATAATTAATAAAATTTTAATTAACTCCTAACTCCCTAGCACTTTGCATAGCTTTTTAAAATAGGGGGGTGCGTACTAAAGTTCGCTCGGGGCCCATTCTTGCCTTAAGTCCAAGTGATGCACTTCTACGGCGTACGGGGCTGCTAACTCTAGTTAGATAGAGGGTCCGCCTTGACAACAACCCTAACCTTAGGGTATAGACTTAGTTGATGTTTCGAAGCTCGTTGTGAGGATACTATCTTTTATTCTGCAGCCCTAGCTAGGCTCCTACGGTGCAGAGGTGGAAAACTATCTTTTAATTCTTTAATACTCCAATAAAAGTAGTGTAAAGATAATTTAATTATAAGAACAGGCTATTTATTGCTCTTTTAAATAAAAATTTAAGTCTAATTTATATTCAAATAACAGACTATAATTTAGTCTTTTCTAATGGAAACTTTAATGAAAATAACATTGTAAATGCTGGCCTTTATTTAACTAGTGTGGCTAGTCCCAGACTAAAAAGTATTTTAATTAAGAATAACCTTCCTAAACCTATATTTATGTTGGAATTTGATCCGATAGATAAAGTTAATTTACCCGTTAAAAAGACACTTAACTCTATTGCTGGTACTTATATATGTATAAATTTAATTAATAAAAAGTTATATGTAGGCAGTGCTTCTATAAATTGTATGTATAGACGTTATACAGGCCACCTCTTAAAGGGTATAGGTGGTAGTATTAATGTTAACCGTGCTGTTATAAAATATGGATTAAAAAATTTTGCTTTCGTGGTAATTGAAACAACTAAACAAGTTAAGGATAGAAAGGAAATTATTCGTATTGAGCAAAAATATATTGATTTACTTAAACCTGAATATAATATAGCAAAAATAGCAGGATCTAGACTAAACACTAAATGGACATTAGAATCAAGAAATAAACATAGCATAAGAATGAAGGAACACCTGGATAAAATTCGACTTTTAAAGGTTCCGAAACAATTGTTGTGATTCTAAAAGTGTTTAAGATCCCTATTTTTGCTATATTTATTCAGGTTTAAGTAAATCAATATATTTTTGCTCAATACGAATAATTTCCTTTCTATCCTTAACTTGTTTAGTTGTTTCAATTACCACGAAAGCAAAATTTTTTAATCCATATTTTATAACAGCACGGTTAACATTAATACTACCACCTATACCCTTTAAGAGGTGGCCTGTATAACGTCTATACATACAATTTATAGAAGCACTGCCTACATATAACTTTTTATTAATTAAATTTATACATATATAAGTACCAGCAATAGAGTTAAGTGTCTTTTTAACGGGTAAATTAACTTTATCTATCGGATCAAATTCCAACATAAATATAGGTTTAGGAAGGTTATTCTTAATTAAAATACTTTTTAGTCTGGGACTAGCCACACTAGTTAAATAAAGGCCAGCATTTACAATGTTATTTTCATTAAAGTTTCCATTAGAAAAGACTAAATTATAGTCTGTTATTTGAATATAAATTAGACTTAAATTTTTATTTAAAAGAGCAATAAATAGCCTGTTCTTATAATTAAATTATCTTTACACTACTTTTATTGGAGTATTAAAGAATTAAAAGATAGTTTTCCACCTCTGCACCGTAGGAGCCTAGCTAGGGCTGCAGAATAAAAGATAGTATCCTCACAACGAGCTTCGAAACATCAACTAAGTCTATACCCTAAGGTTAGGGTTGTTGTCAAGGCGGACCCTCTATCTAACTAGAGTTAGCAGCCCCGTACGCCGTAGAAGTGCATCACTTGGACTTAAGGCAAGAATGGGCCCCGAGCGAACTTTAGTACGCACCCCCCTATTTTAAAAAGCTATGCAAAGTGCTAGGGAGTTAGGAGTTAATTAAAATTTTATTAATTATTTTGCAAATTACCATCGATAGGTGAAAAGCAAAGAGCTTACCTCATAACCTTTACCTAGCTTTAATTGGAACTCTCCTCTAAAAAGAATATGCCTAAGAAGATTAACTTAGCTAAAAGAACAAGACTATGTCTTTTTACATCACGTGTAGTCGTTGAGGGTTTCATGAATTTCCAGCTAGTTACCCTTTAAATATATAACCTATTAAATTGTTACTTTTTTATAAATTTTACCTAGCCAGCTTGCTAAGTGCAGCCTTCGTAGTTCGTAGGACCGCAGGAATATTATACCTTAAAAATATAATAATAAAAGTATTAAATCAGTTAAAAAGGTTTCAAGCATATAGTGAATAGTTTTTTTAATAAAACTTGGCAACTAAAAATTTTACCAATATTATTACTCCGATAGATCATAATAATACTCTAGGACTTTTATAGGAATTGTAATAAAGACCTCGAGCTACGTGCAATCTCCTGATTCTTAAATTAGGTTTCCTAATCTTCCTTTCTAGTAACAATATAAATGGTTGATGATTAATAACGGTACTAGTTTTCCCTTTTCCTAGTTTTCTGCCGACCTCCTATTCTTACAAACCAATGCAACTGGGGTGCTTCAGGCTAGGGAGATAAAGAAGAATAAAAGGTAGAGCACCTAACTACTACATAGAGGAGGAAGTGAAGGAGGGATAAATTTAAGAATAGGAGATCAGATCATTTCATATACCTTAAATAAATAAAATTTAGACTGCCTTACTTTTCATTAGCCATTTAATCTAAATTAAGTTAATAGTTATTCCCTTCTGTCCCTTCTATAAAGCTTAATTCAGGGCCGTTGCAAGCAGCAGACACAACCTCTCCTAAAGACACTAATAAAGCGGCTTAAGCTAAAGCATCAAGGAGCGCTATGATCCCAGAGGGTCAGTTGAAATTTATTCATTTAAGAATATACAGGCGTATGATCGTTGAAGGGAATTGATTTTAATTGTAAAATCTTAATTTTCTTCCTTGCTAATTTTTCGTCCTATATATAGGAAATTATAATTTTAACCCAAAATTAACTTGGTACATAATATTATTAACGAGGATTCTAGCAAATAGCCTGATGCATTATTAATAAAATAAAGGCCCACTTACAATTTAAAACTTTAGTCTTTAATAGACTGAGGACTAGAATAAAAGGTATATTCTCCCTTAAAGATTTTACCTGTATCCAGATAATTTCTTATAGAAGATACCGAATTTAAACCTATGGCTTTTCCCCCAACCTGAAACTATTAAACGGTGACCCTTGTATTTCGACACCTTCTTTATAAATATACACTTTAAATCCCTTTCTGCTACCCTTAGCTAATGAATAGTCTTTCGCCAAGATAAAATGACTTTTACCGCTATGGATATCAAAAGGAGGATTAATTAAAAAAAGGTTTTCCAACTCTTTAATTTCAATAAAATCAGAGACATTATTGAAATATCTCTTTGTATTCATATTTTTAGAGAGTTTAAGTAATATTTCTTTACCTTGAGGTAAATAATTGTAACCATAAATAAAAATATATAAACCTAAACCTCATATTGCAAAATCTATCTTTTTTCTACTGTAAAATGTTAGATTCTTAAAAAAGGGATAAATATATTGAAATAGTACATCTTTATCAGTTACTACTAATTGTCAAGCAATTTTATTATTTTTAATAATGCAATTAGGCTTATTAGGAACAACTAAATTTTGCTTGTTTGGAGGTGTTAGAGGTAGAGTTTGAATGAAATCAGCGATAGCTTCTAATATTTTTTTATCTTTTTGAGTAATACCAAAGACTACACTAGAGTTGCTAAAATGAAATGTCCCATCACCCTCTACAAAACCAACCAACCAATTTTCAGTAATCATAGAACTAGATAAAGTATACCCTTCATAATTAGTTCTACTTCTATTCATACCGTTTTTAATATCAGTTATTTTTTGAAAGACATCTGGACTTATAGATTTAGTGTTTTTCTTTCCTTTACCTTGGGCTTTATTTTCCTCTAAGTTAATAGCTACTTTTTTTAAAAAGACTGCTTTTTTCCAATCTCTAAAATTCAATTGCTTATGAGTCAGTAATGGGTATTTGTCAAAAATGGGTATAATAGTATCTACTATCATTGAAAAGGAATTAACACGGAAACTACAAGCATTATCTTTTATAGATACTGTACCTACATTTAGAGTGTTTCTAATAAAATGTAAAACAGCGGATATCATCTAGATGCAAGTAATTTGAATAAAAAATGAACCTCTCTATTATTTTTAGTATAGATTAAAAAAGCAGATTCAGCATCACTAAAACCTACAAACATTGAAGAAATTCTTTGCTTATTTTGGTTAGGCTTTTCAACTTTTCCTTTTGGCCTTTTGTTTCTAGTGGAGGGAGGTTGTTTTTTGAAGGCTGCTTAGAATTTGAATTAAGCTCTTTAAAAAGATTATCTGTAACCTCTTTAATAAATACTATACTTTTTTTAATAAAGACTATATTTTTTTTTATAAACTTTATATTTTTTTTTATGAATTTAAAGGAGACTAAAAAGAGGTAAACCTTACGAATATATTTTTTTATGGGCCGATTTGCAAATTTTGAAATTTTATAGTTTAAGGTGAATAGTTTTATAATTATATAATATTTTATATTTTTTGGAGCATATACGAATATGAAAAAGAATGAAGCTACATTAGCATGTGTGTATCTCATTATTCACCCGTTATTGACATCTCTCATAATATGTTCAACACTGGTAAAGGCAAAATCAATATGAGGTGTATAGTGCCAAATTTAACAAAATATAATTATTTAATTATATTTTAACGCTTCGATTTTTATAACATTCTGCCTAGTTTTGGATTAATTGTTTACTTAACATACAGAAAGCAGCGCTCTCCCCCCTGCTAAAAGCAGGGTCGAGTGTTTATAAAAAAA
>FTRY01000049.1:0-156001 GCA_900157415.1 Armillaria cepistipes
GCGGTAGCCAGACTGAACGAGAGACTGGTGAACCACAGTCCATTGACTAGCGAATCTGATGTTGTGGGACGGAAATCCGAGAACGGAGTGAGATCTGAGCGAGGAACGTCATTGACGAGAGTACCGTTGGCCGCTGCGCGCTGGACGTCGATGAGCTCGAACAGAAGTGTTGCCGTGACCTGACCGTAATCAACTTGGAGGCTCTGTGATGTTTGAACGACGAATGTAGTGACCACGGCTGAGAAGAGACCGGCCTATACACATATGAGTAAAGATACAATGACTGTTGAATAAAGCACTCACGAAAACGAGCAAAACATCTAATCCGTCCCTCCATCCTTCCAACATCTCCATGTCAAATGCACCGCATTCTTCAAGATATGTCCTCCATACCCTGGCAAATGGACCCATTTCCTCATACCGCTTATCCTCCGGAAATCTCTGCTCATAGTCAAATGGATCATTCCCTTTGCTCTCAGTGAGATATGCC
Organism: Armillaria cepistipes; assembly: GCA_900157415.1. NCBI lineage: Eukaryota > Fungi > Basidiomycota > Agaricomycetes > Agaricales > Physalacriaceae > Armillaria > Armillaria cepistipes. The sequence goes on from FTRY01000049.1 coordinate 491, forward strand.
GCCAATACAACAATGAGCCAACATACCTCCGACCTGAAATCCACGTTGCTGTATACCAAATACGCTGCGAAGTAACTTGCGCCACCGTGGCAAGGAATATGCAGTTGAATTCTCATTTATGTCCAGAGGCTGGGAATCGTCCGCAGGATCATCCGACGTCCCTGTGTTGCCTTGAGTGCCATGAGCTGGCTTCGCCGGCTGCTGAGCCTCAGGCTGGGAATCGCCTGCAGGATCATCATCCGATGTCCCTGTGTCGCCTTGAGTGTCATGAGGTAGTCTTTGGAGGTTTTCGTCGTCTTCATCTGGTACGATATCGATGGAGGGCATGACTGTCGAGTGGTGTGAGGAAAAGAAGACTTGCTAGGCGCCGAAGCTGTATCGTCGTACCCACGGTGCCTCCGGTCGGACGGTGATCACAGAGGCCGTGGAAGTGCATATGTAGTAGGCGTCAAGGACGGTGATATTTGCATAATAATGTAAAAATCGAGGCTGACACCAGTACGGGCAGAGACTCTGCTTGCGCCATCGTTTGTTGCAGCTCTTTCCGCCTTGACATGAGAGAGCGAGACTGAGAGGTGACGGTAGTTCGGCGAGTAAGGCGAGATCCGATCCATAACCTTTTTGAGCGAAATCTGCCATCCTGAGCACCCGCTCTCATTGTCTCCCTCTGCCGAAAGAGGCCCTTGTCACACATTGTTGGTGAGGAAGGAGTTATTCGTCGTGAATAGTTGTCATCAAAAGTGCTAAGGCTAAATTAGTTAGGCTTAGAACAGAGGATCAGTGAACTCACTTTGGTTATCCAGTTGGTTCGAGGCCCTCTCTCGTCCCCAAGCTAAGCCGCCGCCGCATACTCTTTAGCTTGCTTGCAATGTCACACGTCAAGTGTCCAGAGAGGCGGTCACCAGTCTAATGTCGGATGTCGATGACTAGGCCGGCTGGCCGGCCCGGTGACTGGAACGGTATGTTTGGCTCGCCAGCGTGGGGTCAAACAATTCAACCTTACCTCCCACCGCCATGCTCTTTTATTCAACTTCATCCTTCCTTCTGGTTCAAGGGCCTTCGACTCCTGGGCGATGATTGAACATTATGTGAGTAAACTTCCATGTCTATTCTATGTGGTATTTACCTTTGATTTCAGCCAAATGTTTTGACCACTGAAACCCTCGAAATCAAGACCAGAATTTTTGGCCCGCACGAACCCACGCTGAAGACGAGGACATAAGGACAAAGGTGCACATGCGGATCCTGGGTGAGTTTCTCGCCCCCTGGATGATGTGTATATCCTTACCTTCTTCGCAGAGGTCTCCGTACGCGTCCTTGACGATCTTACGCGATGAATGGCTTCTCCCTTCCACCAACGAAACCCCCATCAAACAAGATCTCGGTGCCCTGGACGACTCGATTTGGCGACGAGGCGATGTATTTTCACCCGGGGAGCACATCTTGGATCCTTAAAGGCAAGGATATTGTCGACGATTTGCCTGCCGAGATCTCAAGTGAGTACTTTCACATGCCAAGCGGTCTGCTCATCCCGACCTTCCTGGCACAGCATTCCCTCCCTCCACCGCTCCCTGCGACGATCTCTTCCTCCCGATTTTGCACAAAGACGACGCATCGAGCAAGCGACGGGGCAAAGTTGCATTCAATGATGATGGGAAACGCGGGAATTTAGAAGGAGGCAGTGTTGGATGTGGTGTGCATGAAGCGAGGGGTGTGTCCTCTCTCTCTCGCTCTTAGTCGGTGTACTCATGCATCTCCAGATCTGTTCCCGATCAACGCGACGTGTTGAAGTGCTCGATTTTGCACCGAGACAACGTTTCATCATTGGGTGAGCAGTGGCAGCATCCGAGCGGCGTCAGGGATGAGTGAGTCCCTTCCGTTCACTCACATTTCTTGTGCTTACCCTCCCGTTATCCAAGCAGGAGCTCTCAGCGACGTATCTTCATTAACCTGGCCTTAGCCCTGACCGGGACCACTCTTCGCGACCCTCTCCTCAAAACGCCGAACTAAAGCACCAAATATAAGCCCAGACGACGCTTCATATATGTGCTCAGATGTCATGAACGCGCTCCAGAGCCAGGTACCGCTCGCGGGAGTGGATATTCGGCTTATTAGACGGGATGCGGACGTCTGGGAGGCGAGATTAGGACTGGGAGAGATGTGTGCTGTGAGGCTTTTCTGCTCAAAATGCGGCAGCTTTGCTAACCCGCTAGTTGTAGGGGGATACGGGATTTAGTAAGGGAGACGACTCATTTGTAATTCTGTTGGTTAGCTGTAATTCCATGCACTTTTACAAAAATATTATGAGGAATTCATGACCCAAATATCCGAAAATTTCTCCCCGAATCACGGTCGGGATGAGTGATGGAGAACAGGATACACGTCGGAAAACCGAGAGATTGTTGATGAATTTGACGTTCTGAACAGATTTTTAGGTATTTGAAGATTCGTTGAGAGAGAAAGACGTACTCGTATTGTAACGATAGTCATTGCGCCGATGTTGATAGTAGCGGTAGGTGTGTCTATACTCTGCCCCACTGTCTTGGATGACCTCCGCAAACTGCTTTTGTTGACGCGCTCACTGGGATCTGGGTTGCGCCAATCGCTTCTGTCGACACATTACCGCGCTCACTCAGAGCAGCATCGTCACAAATCACTGCAGGCAGCTGTTAGCGTGCATATAGCAAGTGTGAAGAACATATACTTACAGTCATATTCATTATCACTATCAACACTTGTTAGCCCGAGTTCAGAGATAAAATGAAGAATAGCGTTACCTGGTGCATGGCTTAGTCCAACAGTTCGCCTGCTATTTCGAGATACGGAGCTACCTTGATGGCCCCTTGTCGCTGTCCTACACAAACCCATGTCAGCAACAGAAAGTAAGCGGAATGCGAGAATACGTGCTGATATCAGTATACCCCAGCCGAATGACCCTTAACCTGATCCAATGAGTCTATTACCAGGTTCGACGGTGGAAGGCTCGCTGCACGCGATAATTGTTGGCGCGCGAACTTCCCCCCACACTCATTTTTCGTCGTTGAGAATGGTGACACGTGTATCTTTGCACGTTCTATCCGGGCGTAGACGCGGCCTAGTTAGATAAACATAATCGGCAGAGGAAATAAAAACACGCACCCGTCGATTCCGCTGCATACTCGCCCAAAATCCTCTCGGTCAGCAACATATGTGATTTCTCGCGGCTATCCACAGCTTCGTATCGAGAGCCACAACAAACACATCGTCCCAGCACCGTCACCCTCCTCCTGTGAGCCCACGCCGCGGGAAACATCCACTTGCACCTCGCCACCAGCTCAGTGCTCACTAAACTGTCCGCGACGAGTTCCAGCAGTAGAGTTTCGTAGCTGGGAGCAGATACGATGTACCATGGTAGGCCGTTGAAGAGCAGAAGGTCCATCCATGCCCGTACTTGCTGGTGTCGCTGGTGAAGACGGCACTATTGCAGAAGAGTGAGCATTATGAATGTGCGCGCGCAGCAAGCACTTACCATTCCGAATTCCGGTCTTATATAAAACCCTCTATTAGACCCGTCCACATTTGTTTTTCATCGTTTAGAACAGATGTACCTTCTTCGTCGTGACACCAAGGTCCTACTCCCCGGACGAAAACACACTATTTTGGGACAAAGTTGGATGGTCCGCTGGTAGTAAGCGATAATGAATGTCGAGGGAGCGTACGGACGAACGACGTTGATACTGGGGAGAACGTTCAGGATGAAAATAAGTCTCAAGAAGGAAACTTACTTTGGAAGTTCCTCCCTCTGTCTCGTCTTCTCACTGCCATATGTCGCGTTCACTTCCAGTGTCGGTGTGGTGCGTATTACAGAACAATATCGAGACAACTCGCGAGATGGGTGTTGATGACCAAAATTGGATGTTTGGTTCACAAACAAAGCGTGCTCCTTTCTCCCGACTTGCATCGTTCATCCTCCGTCTTTTACTCCATATCCAAGCCCCTGTGAATCCGTCGGGTGCTGTGAGTCACACATGGTTTTATTTTGGTTTTATTTAAATGATTTACTCTTCGCTTTAGTAGCCGACTTGTCAGCTCAAGACAGCGGGTGAGCAGACTCATATTGAAGAGGACGTCGCTCGCTTAGAAGGACCACTTCTGCGCCGAGTATTCTCATCCTAGACGATCTCCCGCAGTATGAATGTCGTTTGCCCCCACACGCCGCCTATTCCTTGCCCCGGGATAGCATGGATTCTGGCGTCTTCTCCACTACACGCGACTACGGGCGAAGGAATGCTCCTCGCCGGTCCTCACTTACACTGGTGCGTCCCTCATTCAGTCTATGTCGCTGGTCGCTCACCTCTTTGTTAGTCGGATATCACTACCATTCCTCTCAAGCTCGGCATCAGCGTCGTGTCGAACAAGCCTGCCATCTCCCAGCACAACGACAGCATAAACGTCGTGCTCTACGAATGCGACTTACGCCGCGTATCCCCGCAGGGAGCGGACAACCCGACCCTTCCTGGTTCGCGAAGTGAGAGACTATCGAAGGCACCAGGTGAGTTCTCTCATACGCTGTGTTATGCGTACAACTTCATCTTCCTCAGACAGCACCACCGACGACGCGCACCACCTTCCGCGTGAGTCCCAAAGCAAGCATCAAGCCTCCGTGGAATAGGACTTGACGACGAAGTATGGTGAAGCAGCGAGAGGGGATGGTGGGTCTCGCCCGCATGCAGACATCGCGGCCTTCTCTCCTCCAGCAAATGCGGCTTCCGGCAAGCGACAGTGCTCCAATTCCTGATCCTACGTCGTCCGCAGGGATGGAAATGACATGTTCGATTATGAACAAGGGTTTCGTGAGTGTGATATTCAAAAATCTTATCTTTTCGTTACTCACTATACGTGTTCCAGAACCTTCGAGTCAGTGCATGCTCGCTCCACGCACCAGCCTCTGTTCACAGACGACAATCCCGGTACATGTCACCACTTCCAAGTTCCGTTTGCTCTCCAAGGCCGCGAGCACTAGCTTAGATCTGGGGCAGTGCCATTCCCGTCACAGGAAGGCACATCCTCCTCATTCGCTGGTCTTTGTTAGTCGGGTATTGCCGCCCTTTCTCTCAGCATCAAGAAGCCGACATCGTATTACTCCAACGAGTCTACCATCTCCCAGCACACCGGAGAAGATTACGCGTCTATCTTCATCCCAGGTGAGTTCTCTCGCAAGCTGTGTGTTGCGTACCAGCTCATCTTCCTCGGACAGTATCATCGTCCACCCACCAACACCTGCGCTAACAACGCAAACTCTCCGTCAGTGGAGGATCACGATTTCACCCGCAATAGCGTGAGCAAGCGTATGAGAACATCGCGGAACTCGACGAGCAGCAAGAGGGGACAACAGGGAAGTGCTCCGGATTCTTGATCTTACGACTTGCCAATAGCGAGAAGCGGCAAGGATGTAGATCTTATCCGTTCACTGATCTCGGTCCCCGTTCCTCCTCCAAACAAGTGCAGCCACCAACGTCTGTTCTGAAAAGAGTCTGGCTTGACTCCATCTGGCGAGGCGAGCGAGGATCGTTGGACCGCATCGGGATGGGTAAGTTCCCTCCCTGCAAGGACGCCGTCATATACTAATAGAACATTGGAAAGTAGAGATGAATGCGGTCTATACACTATTCGGTCAGGGTGACATATCGAGCGTGCTGGAGGATCGGGCAATGCAGGCACCAAATGGCTCATCTCTTCGGTGCTAAAACTTAACCTTTATGCATATATTCTATAACTGTAGCATGCGTGTGATGAAATTTCATTGAAACATGGGGAACTTTGTCTACGTCTTTTTCTTTGTGATTCTTGTCCAGTCCATGAGGCTGTACGAGTTCGTGAAGCATACTATCGCTTGTTGTTTGTTTAGTTGGGGCTCGGGGCTCCCGTTTCCCTCTGTATATGCTACCTGCCGTTGCCTTCGAGTCCGAGGGTACAGGGCAAGAACCCACACGTTCTATCTATTCCCGTATTTTCTTTTCGAGGGGTTTCTATTTACAATCCAAAAAATGGAACTGTATTTCGGTGCAAACGAGTATTCGTTTTATTCAAGAGGAATGGATACACACCCGAGTGAAAACTCAAACGAGTGTATTAAGGAACAAGTGGAGGCATAGAACTGATGTAACGATGAAGTAGAGACATCATATATGCAGGATAGTCACCAAAAGAATAGGAGGTACCACCCCCGCGCATCCTTCATTCCCTCCTTCTCTGCTGTCCGGGGCCTGCTCCTCGGTATAAAAGATGTATTCTGCGCGATGAAAAAAGAGCGGGCCCACGGCTTTCGAGATGAACATGCGTCTTCTTGTGGTCCGTGGAGCAAAAGGTGGGCGAAGAGTAGGTACCAACTGTTCCGCACACGCTTGAAAGTGAAGATCACGATGACCAGAAACAAGTAACGTGTTGTCTTGGACCAAAGTCGAGTCGTTCAGGACTTCTTCCAGAAAGATTGCCGAGGCTGAATTGGGATGAAAAAAAGAGCATCACCCGGGGCAATCGTGACAGTGAACTCACTTTGGATACTCGATGCCCTCTCCCGTCCCCCCGCCGACGTTGGTGTTCTGGCTTTCCATTGTTGTCGAGTAGGGCACTTGATCGCCTCGTCTTTGGATAAAAACTCAGAACTGGGACCAGAGATGTCGTTGCCGCGTGTTCAGGTGCCATTTCTCCTACTCGACGCGTCGAGACACGTTCGAAAGAGATACGGACGACTAGAAGGCACTGAGTGAAATTGCGTGCTGGGAAAGGAAGAAGCCAAGCTAACCCTTGAGATCACGCCATAAAAGAGAGAGGGTTGATCCGCAAGGGCTTTCCAGACACGCGCATTCTGCAACTTGAGAAGTTGCTTGAGTAGAATGTCGGATCTATTCGGGCGTGTTGAATAGCGGAAACTAAAGTAAAGGCGAGATTGCTGTGACTGAATTTATTCTCTTACCCTGGGTAATTCCCGATGCATATTACAGCACGATACTGAGACAGCCCGCACGATGGGTGCGGAAGTTGATGACCAAAAGCGAATGTTTGGCTCGGACCAAATAAAGCACTCCTTTTTGCGTCTCTTATATCGCCTTCGAACACATCCAAGCCCTTCACATTTAGTAGCTCAAACTCAAAACCGAGGCCGAATTTTCGAAAGATTCTCTATCGGATGAGCGGACCTGTACCGAAGAGGAGGACCAGCTTGGAAGTGCCAACGTACGTTCACTTCTACACAGTTTTCTCATCCTGAACCATCTCTCGCAGTGTCCGTACATCTCCAATGCTCTCTTGATATTTTCGCCGCCTACTACCAACGCCTTCCTTACCTCGAGATAGTACACCTTTGTCTGGGAGCGCATGAACATTCGTTTCTACCTCAACGACGACGGGTGATGGGACTGGGAATGGTAATTCCCATCTTCTCGCCCCATTTTCACGAATTCACGCGCCATCTCCGTAGCGTCATCCTTATTCCTCACAACAATGTCATTGTACAGGGAGGCCTACCCTGGAAACGCGTCAGCTCACAAAACGGGGACGTCTCTCCGCTGAAGGCCAACGTCGTGCACGGATACCGTGGCAAGACGCCAGCTCACGAGCAAGATCTCTGATAGATGCCGTTTGCTGCCACACGATGCCTCAGAGTGATGGAGTAGCGAAAGTAGCTGCAAGAGGGAAGGACGACATGTGTCGGGGATGGCAAGTTCCTTCCATTCAGCCTACGTGGCTGATTACTCACTTTATTGTTAGCTGGGTCTCCCATTCATGTGGGATGCTTTCCTCTCATATGTCAAACAACAAGCTTTATATCCACATGGGAGCACAGCCGCACTGGAGGAGATTTCATCGAAGAATACAAAAAAATTAGCTTGCATCTTGACCATTGTGTGGAGTCCAGTCCGTTCTCCAGCTCCGAACAGACTGTCCCGTCATCCTCTTTGTCTCTCGCCGCCTTGCTCGTTCATCCACTGCTCTGGTTTCGGCCCCCCTCCAAGTTGATTCCATCACCGTCTAGCTTTCATTACAGTCAAGTCTTTATCCAACAGGGGCACTATCAAATAGTGCTTTTTGTCCTGCGACGACTGAACCTACGGCAAAGAGGACGACCTCGATGATGGCCTTGTATCGGGCTTGGGAGAGATGCCCAAACCGTGCAAGCTCTCTCGCGTGTCAAGTGCGGCGTACGTTGATGACATTACCCAAAGACGATGCTATAAAGCCTCAGACCTTCAGCGAAGCTTCAGTGCTTTTATGCAATGCCATGCTCGCGGTTCCTGACAAAGAAAAACATGCGCTGGAGTGAGGAGAGCGAGAGATAGCACTGGTAGGTCCGCTTTCTTCTCGACCGCACACAGAGAGACTCACCCTTCTCACAGATCTCTGATACGACTTTTTTCAAAATAAGGCGCGATTCTTCGATCAAGACGACTTGACGAGCGAGAGCGATGGGGGCAGGGAACGGTAGTAGATGTCCCAGGAATGGGGTAAGTTCGTTCCCTTCACCTCACATACCTAGGCATTTACCCGCTTTGTAGTCCGCGTCACTTCCTCCATCTAGGTCACTGCGACTTCTTTTCCTGAAAGAACGGCGACGTATAAAGCTCGTATGTGCAGTACGTCTTTTCAGACGGCCAGCCTGAAAGGGCGTGGAACGATCACTGGCGAGAGTCTCATCGGAGAGACTTACGGTGGTTGCTGAAAAGATATTTCTCGACGGAGGGAGCATGGGCTGGAGAGATGGGCTAGATATGTGTCATTGTAGAGCTGACATCAACACGTACCGTGGACACTACGGAGTTGAATTCGGGCGCCTCAAGATCCCACCGTTAAAGGTTCTCGTCTTTTCAAGTGCACATAGAGCATTACCTCCTGATGAATCTACAACAAGTCGTCCTCACCCTCTCCCCTTACATGGCTTCCAGCGAATCTCCCACACAAGACACGCCACCCAGCGAGAAGAAATGAGCCCATCATGCCATGGCAGGATCACTTTTTTGACGACATAATCCCAATTTTCCCCACCTTGCCGAAGCTACCGATGTCCCAGAGAGTGATAAAGAGCTTCTGGATCCGGCGTACATGTTTTGCTGGCAGAAGCTTCTCGCCGACGAAGAGCTGCTCATGCGCTATCCCCTGCCAATCATCTCTCTCTGCCTTCTCCCCTATGTCACCGAGTTTCACTTGTACCCTCAATGTTTATTACGAAGATGCATTGGTGCATGTCGGTCGTGTCGAGGATGGTGGAGACTGGGTTGACTGCTGAGGAAATTGTCCTTGGGCTGAAAGAAAGGCACCATGGCCGCAGTGTTGGTGTTGCGTTGGTGTACGGATCTGAACATGAAATCCTCGGCAAGTCTTTATTGCGTCGGAAGCCCATTTTCATTAACAACCCTTGCTAGATCCTAACATCAGCGTTCAACGCGTTTCACAAGACTCGATGTTTTCGTTTTCCTTCCTCGTAGTTTACTAGTCAGCGAAATCGTACCGTTGAATTGATGTACTATGCCTTCTCTGAGTGTCGATGGTACCATGTTCGTAGCGTAGAGCACTTGATAACAGGACGATCGCACCCCTCGAGGCTAGGCTCACATCCCTGTGCAACGTGCCTCCCTGGTGGAAATCTGTAGAGGGTGTCATGAACTCCATTGTCATTCCCTGGAACATACTATCAATACACGCAACATCGGGCCATCTCTGACTCTCTTTAGTCTACTGATCCCAAGCCAAACTGCCAGCCACGTCGATGTTCCGCTCGACAAGGCAAACTTTTCGCTCTGATCTTAAGCTCTTGGGAGCATGGTCTTTATGAGAAAGCGACGTCGCTTTGTTTGACTCGAGTATAGAGGTTTATGATGAGAGGAAAATACCAATATATACATGGATTGTTCATCAACAAGTATGGAGGCGGTATATTCACACTTTACTAGCCCCAGTGGATTCCTTCCCGATATTCCCACACTGTCGTCGCAGCCGTCGCCAAAGCGAGCTCACTGTCAGACGGGACTTGAGAGTCAGGGGCTCGCCTCCTTCAAACAGCAACCTAAAGTCCGAAACAGTAGAGAGAATTTCCTCCCTTCTCTGCGGGAACAGTTCAAAGTGCTCCGGAATAGTATCGAGCTTCTGTAAGCACTCGGTCCACACCGGGTGCTCTGGGAAACACTGCGCGAGGAGGCGGAGACAGGGGATGTCCTTCCAAATGATGAACATCGCACAGACAGCAAAGATATTGTTGAGCTCAAAGAGGTACGCCACTGCGGCGTCTGACCTCCTGACCCCACTAACAAAAAGCCCTAAAATGCCCCGCAGCCACCATGTCGTAAAAATCTCATAGTCCCCACGGAGCTTGACTAGATAGTCAAGAAAACGGTCGGAAACAAAACGGGATAAAATCTGATTTGCAATGGGCCCGTTGAGCTGCAGGAATTCATACACAAATTCGAGTGTCATGTTGTCGGAGGAGAGTGTCCAGTCTGGGGACATGAAGGCGATTTGGGTAAAATTGATGGCCATAGTTGGGGTACACCAGTCAGAGGGGAGAAAACCTGGGGAAGTGGTTGTGGAGTTGAGCACTCGGAGAAATAGCATCAGCGATTCACGCTGATAAACCACCTTCATAGTGGTGCGAGAGTCGTCTGAAGAAATCAGTGTATACAGGAGCTTCAGCACTGCATATCGATTGCTGTCTAGTTCGAGAAAAGAAGTCTCATCACCAAACAGAGGAGAGTCATCGATGCCCATGTAAATTCCAATGTTGCGCAGAACCTTGATGAACATGTCCATAGATGGCATAGTGATGGCCGTCTTTTGGATAGAGGGTGAACCAGCTAATGTCAACAGCAAACACAGACGTGGATCCAGAGGAGCCGGGAGTTCATTGGCAGTGGGATCAGGACAGAAGATGCTATCCTTCACATGCTTGAAACACTCAAAAAAGGCATTGGCAATGTCTGGATACAGATGATCGCGAACGGCTGTCCCAAGATATACACCACAGTGGTCCTTGTCAGAAATCGAATGGATTCTCATGTTATGTTTTGGGAAAAGTGGAGGTGGCTTGTAGTCGGCACGCCAATAGTCCTCAGGAATCATCAGGAATAAAGGAATCAGACCACTCTCTAGAGTGAAGGGTAGGAGCCCCCGGAGAAGATGGGCCCATACAATGGGTTGCAGGCAAAGCTGTTTATCTGGTGATTTTGTGAACTGAGCTTTGACTAGATTTGCAATCTCATCGCTACGCGAAGGATTCCAGTAGTCAACACTCAAAACCTCTGCGTAGGTTTCTGTGGATGGTCGATCTATTCGCTTCAGCCAGATGGACCAGATGTCAAAGCGGAGAGTCACGCGAATAAGGCGATCAATGATACTTTCTTGGCGAGTGATAGTCATGCGGTCAAAGACGTCGTGATTGAACATCTCTGAAAACCTCTCCATGTATTGCTTTAAGGGTTCCACTGACCGTAACGGTAAGGCACTGGTCGATTGGATGACAATATTCTGTACACTGGGGTTGGAGGACATGTTTGACAACCAGCCCAAGGCACATACATCGAGGTCATCGGCCCTGAGATCAACAGCTGCATGCTCAATGTCTCGGAACTTGCGAGGAGGAGGCTTTGTGGGTGTTGAGGCTGATGAAACCAGAGTGATGAGGTAGATGATATAGGCATAGGAAAGGAATATGTAGTGTGACAGTGGTGTCTTATACGGGCACGAAGGATACATAATCGGCAGGAAGTTGCTGACAATGTATGCAGTGAAGGATATAAGTGTGATAGTCCCAACAATGAATGCAATCACTGCTTGCAGCGGGACCAGAAACAGAACCAGACCGATGAGGAATATGCCAAGTGACATGCTCAAGAGCAGGGGTAATAAACCAATGATGAAACCCACACCCCATTGCTCCAGCCCCATGTACCGAAATTGGCGGACACGACACCTGTCCTGAGGTGTCCCTGAGGGCATGGCAATGTACTGATGGATCCACTGTTTTGTCAGGACAGCGAACAGAGCAGTAGCGAGACTGAACGAAAGGCTGGTGAACCACAATCCATTGATCAGTGAATCGGATATTGTGGGACGGAAGTTCGAGAAGGGAGTGAGATCTGAACGAGGAACATTGTTGACGAGAGTACCGTTGGCCGCTGCACGCTGGACGTCGATGAGCTCGAACAGAAGTGTTGCCATGACCTGACCATAGTTTACTTGAAGATTCTGTGATGTTTGGACGACGAACGTAGTGACGACGGCTGAGAAGAGACCGGCCTATACAGATATGAATACAGAAACAATAGCTGTTTGATAAAGCACTCACGAAAACGAGCAAAACATCAAGTCCGTCCCTCCATCCTTCCAACATCTCAATGTCAAATGCACCGCATTCTTCAAGGTATGTCCTCCACACCCTGGCAAACCGGCCCAGTTCCTCATACTGCTTATCCTCCGGAAATCTCTGTTCATAGTCAAACGGGTCGTTCCCTTGGATCGTAATGAGAAATGAGGCAAGTACGAACGATAAAACATCGTACCTCTAACTTGGGGTCCACGTTGTGGGATGCCAAAAAAGTGGCGAGTCGATTTTCGCTGGGAATGAGCTGTCCTCGCCGGCTGCTGAATTTCAGGCCGGGAATCGCCCGCAGGATCATCCGACGTCCCTGTGTTCCCTTGAGTGTCATGGGGCAGTCTTTGGAGGTTTTCGTTGTCTTCGTCTGGTACGGTATCGATGGAAGGCATGGATGTCGGGATGTGAGGAAAAGAAGGGCTCGCTAGGCGCTGAGGCTGTATTGTAACACCCACGGTGTCTCCGGTCGGACCGTGATAACCGTCACGGACATTTGGATTCTGGATAACCATGCGAAAATCGACACTGACACCAATACGGAGGTCCTCTTCGCTTGCGCCATCGTTGGTTGTGGCCCATTCTGCCTTGACACGAGAGAGTTAAGTGCTACCCCTGGATAGGTTTAGGCACGTGAGATCCGATTGGAAATGTGCCACCCGCCAAACTCATAAGGACCTGTCTGATCACGGCCGACAAGCCCAGAGATGACTCGAAAGACCCACAAAGAACCTTCATGCCCTCAAGCGTTCAAACGTTCAGGACGTATCAATACCTCTGCCAAGTGTCTCTCCGTTTGCAGCACCTTCAGTTTGCCTTCGGTATGTCAAATGGAGCGACTAGTATGCGTAGCACACAGAATTGCAGCATTTCTAAAGGTTGATACAAATTCCGAGGCAGACAACTATCACACAAAAACCTCAAAGTCCGGGAGCTGTGAGCGAGGCGTAAACCGATGGGCCAATATCTTAGCCGTCCCGATTGAATTCATCCAATATTCGAGGTCTTCCATAATTTCCAGAAGCCTTGCTACGGTACAAACAGGCCCTTGTTCGGCCCTTTCATAACAGCTCTCTGTCCGCCCTGTCCTAATCAGTAATTGAACCCCACCAAAACGAATAGCAAACTCACACTCGGTGGTCCATTAAAGTACCCTCGTAGCATCGCGAAATGATCATAAATTATCGTTGCATGCTCGACCAGATCCCGAATATCCACCGCCTTCGCAGACGGAAAATCATGGTAACTGGTAAAGACCCTTTGTTGGGTTCCCTCCCCCAGTACTTCTATCGGCGCGATGGGATATTCTCATACGCTTCTCGCACCCTGGGTAGCTCAGCCTCCAGTTCCTTGGAGATCCGCTGTCCATCAGTACGTACTTGGGAAACTACCTCTAGGAGAGAGGGCACGCCCATTATGAGGAGCCTGAATCGGAGCTCTAGGCTCCTCACTAGTCGTTTGAGCGACCGTCACAACGCACTGTCAACCATCGCACGACGATTGGACACGGTTAATATGCTGGCATTCCATTCGCATGCAGGCGTCGTGTTCAAATCACCGACGAACAATGACTTCGTAGCCTAAAGGAAAGCGTCGGGAGACTCGGCTAACGATGAAGCAGTGAGCGACCAGCGATGTAGACTGAATGAGAGGACTCACCATCTTCAGCACATATGCCGTCCCTCCCTCCTGCAGCTACTTTTGCTACTCTCTCGATACATCGTGGTCAATTGCAGAAAGCTGGTAGACTACAAAGCAGGTAAATTTCGAGTCAAGTGAGCCGAAGGGAAGAATTCGGCCCTACCCGACAAATGAACTGCCGCCTGCGATCATCCTCCCTCGCATCACCTTGTTCCCGCCACCATCATCTCCAGGCCTTGTCCTTTGAATATGGATGCATCTTAATTCCGTTGAACAGCGCTGTCGTCGTCGATGATGGAGAGGAGGGAGTTGTTGACTTTGGGTGGGTGAGTGACCGAGATTAGTAATTGATGTGATGGATTTACCCATCGCTAGCAAGCCTATCGCCGTTTCCTGCAATCACCACCTCGCCTTTACATCTCGCTTTCACGCACGCCCTTCTGGCCGTACGATGATGACTCGGTGCAAAATCAAGGTCTTCACGCTGCACAAAAGGTGTACCTCACGTCGGCGTGCCACAATGTGCTCGCCTTCAATGTCGAAAGAAAGGTCGTCGTGTTCATCGTGGGAGACAGATCAAGAGCTATGAGAAAGGTGAGTACCTCTGATTGTGAGGGAGGAAGGAGAGGACCTACAACTTTTCACAATCTTCTCTCATGGCTCTGCCTTCTCAGGGTCCTGTTTTCAGTCATCGAAGAGTTGTCGTAAATGGAGCACAGGGGAAGCTTCAACGGAGGAACAATCTTGCATCAGCATGAGGAAGGTGAGTTTGTGCGCATCCTGTAGCAGGCTAGAGAACCCACCTCGTATCTTCGTTTCAGGATCTCTTCTACATCTAAGCATAAGCCCGCTTTGTAAGGTCGCCCGCTGCAGGTTGAAAAGTTTCGAACATCTGGTCAGCAAACTCAGCTGAGGTGAAAGAGAAAATCTACTCACAGAGGTTTCGATATTACCCGGTGGCTTGAAATGGTACTGGGGTCATTTCGAACGGTTGATGTGGAGAAGGAACGAAAGCAGGAGAGCCAAACATCCCATTTTTGGTCATCACTGTTCAGTAAACCGTGTTCTCCGACACGTGTTTTCTTCCTCTGGTCCATTCATACCAAGCACTCCTTTTCTTCTGTGCAAATACCGTATTATCAGAACCCCACGGAGATCGCTTATGAATACGCGCTCCTGACTGGCAATATGAACCGCCCAAGCTCGATGTCAAGCGACGTGTTCAGTAGAACAAGTAACAACCCAATGATCGTTGATGACACTTGTAGCTTCGTGTACCGAAACTGGCGTAGACGGTAGCTGTCCCGGGGAGTGCTTGAAGAAGGCGTCATATACTGGTGGACCCGTTGCTTTGTCAAGGCAGCAAATACTGCGGTAGTGAGAGCACCAGGCTAGTGAACAACAGTCTATTGACCAACGAACCAGATTTGAACGAGGGATGAAAACGAGCTAAAGCGTCATCCATTGACGATAAACTGCACGTTGGTCACCAATGAGTTCGAACAGGAGTCGCTGTGACTTGCGACCTGAAGGCCTGAAGCTTGAAGGCTCTATGCAGCAACCGTAGTGTGGGGCAGAAAATATCGCTTTTGTTGGCCTGAAATGAAAGATAGATACGAGATCAAAATTAGCGTCAAATTTTGCTCACATTCATATTCTGGCAGCACAAATTCCTGACAACCCCCAGTGTGCTGGAGATGGCTGAAAATAGAACCGTAACTGCGTTTTCCGGCGCTCGATTTCCAGTGCGGGGCATACCAAGAATTCGGTCTCGAAATGTGATGCCGAAATTGTATCCAATAACGAAGGGGAATGCATCAGGAAAACAGTTTTTCGCTGTAATTTGCCCCGAGATAGAGAGGCACTGTAGGCACTGTAGGCTTTCGTAGGTACTACGAGATGTATATAGTGCATATAAACTTACACATCGCCTGCAATGCCTACTGTTGTCTACGAATACAACGGTGTTATTGAGTTCATTCCTGTGTCATTACTTCAGCGGAGGTACTTTGCTTCTATATATGACTCTGAACTTTGGGCGTAAAACTCTCCAAGCGTGATGAAACGATTAAGACTAAAATTCTTACACCGCTCAAGCACCGTTGCTGAGCTCCACCCTCTGTCAACAGCCGTGCCAAATTTCGGAAGCAAATGGCAGTTCCCAACGATGTCGTTCGCTGGTATCACTTGAGGAACATGCTCCCGGTATCGGAGCGAACGAGAAACTGAGTACATTTGGGTGTCAGGGTGTGGCCGATTGAATGGCATGAACCACTCAACGTATGCCAGTACTTGAGCAAGACGTGGCGCTTGGAGATGCTCTGGTAGGGTAAAGATAGCTCGTACTTGCGCAACTCGAAGACCTGGATGAGGCATCAGCATATAGATTCTTGGTAAATTTCAAGATACGCACCCTCTAGTGAAGTTCCTTTTGTATATGCATTGTTGATCTCTTCCTCACAGCGAACAAGTACTGTATCGAAGTGTGCAGGAGACTCTTCCTTTCTTCCAGGGCCAGGCGACACAGCAGGAGTTCCTCGTATGCGATTGACCTGGTGATAACGTCCGACTGTTGGAAGGTTGGGCAATGGGATAGTAAGAATCTTGTAAAGATCAAAACGATCAGTGAGGTTTGGCAGTATAGGTTTGGCAGGAGGTGGGTAATGGCGAGTGATGTAGCGTTGAAGAGAGTAAAGAAACTGTGGTGCAAGGAAACGCAATCCAATATCATCGATAGCGAGTCGAGGAAAAGCAGGCACAGCTGCGACGCCAAATTTGGATTTGCGATGGCCACGTTGATCACGTTGATCACCGTGACTATCGTGACTCAACCCAGTGTCTGCTTCCTCTTCGACCACTTCGCACTCTCCCTCTTCGAGACTAAGACCCATGCCCCTTGCTCTCTTGTCAATCTGGGATGCCCAATCAAGATATGCACGGAAGCGAGCGGCTGCTTCACGTTGACCCATCCATGTGGTCATCTGTTTCACATAGTCACGCTTGTTACTGGCACGGTACGCCTCTTTAGCAAAGTCGATATGCAAGCGCTCCGAATTTTCAGTATTGTATCCATCTGGGGAGCCTCGAGATCGTATAGATGCACAGTAATGGATCATCTGATGGATTTTCGGTATGTTAAAGTTCTCTCGCACACCAACACTGATAATAATGGCTTTATTCTCATGGAAGGTTCTGAGTGCAGATTCTAATGCGTCGAGCGTCGTGGAGGTGTGGATGTGAAGTCGGGAATAGTAGATGAAGTCGAGGACTGCAACAGCCGTTCGCAGGACTGCTGGTTGTACCGCCCCTTGAAGTACTCCAATGAACACACGCTGCATCTCTTTATGCTCCCGCCCTGTCCACTGCGAAACGAATGAGATTCCCTTTTTGAAGTGTCGAAGCCCTGGAAAATTTGGGATACGTTTGAATCTTTCATCAATTTCGGGTGTCGACGCAATCTCCATGCACCAGTCAACGAGGTGATCTTTAAATACACCCTTATGCAACTGATGGAGGATGTCCGGTGTAAAGCACGTAAAGATGTCGCAGTGAGGGAGGGTGAGCCAAAATGGTTGCCAGACTGCACGCAGACCCTCTTTGTTAAAGGCTTGTACCCTTCGTCCAGAGCGTTTTTGATCGAGAATTACTGATGTTCGTTCAGGGTCCCGTAGCAGCGAGTCAACATACTCTCCCCTCTCTCTCGGTTCTACACGACACCGTGGACAGAAACTCTCTTTGCAGCATGCAATGAGGCATTGCTCTGGAAAGTCGGCAATGTATGCAGCTAGCAGAGGATACACACGACGAACGAGTCCATCAGCGCAGAGCATGTCAATACCCTCCTTGCCTGCTTTCACGAGCGGATGTAGGATGCGAGACATGCAATAGTGAAAGAGCCGATACCCAGCCACAGATCGTGTTGCTTTATCGAAGCATTCGAGCTTCGTAACTGGGAGATATTCAATTAGTACGGTCGCATGGGCTGTCGGACGGCGTCGTGTGGCTTTATCAATATTGCCCAGAGTGAGATATATGGGCCAGGCACTTTTGTCGCCACGAAATTGAGTAAGCTGTGTCTTGTCGGAAGATAGAATCAAGGCCGCAATAGTGGCACCTATAGGTAACCGTTTCTGTTCATACTTTAGTGCGTATGCTCACATCAGACACAGATAACTGACCTGTGTTTCCCACCACCAATCGCCCGTCCACATCTGATCAAATATTCGGTTGGTGCCATTTTCATCACGGAACGCCTGCTCAGGGGCATATGCCAAAAGCTCTCGAAAAGCTGGATTTCCCATCAATTCCTGGACGCATTCAATGGGATCACGACGCCATAACTCCAGGTCTTCCACTGCAGGCTTTCCATTGGCGTCTATCTTATCTCCCTTGACCGTCACTATGTCGCATTTCCATCCAGCTGTCTGTGTCGGTAACTCGTCAAATTTCTTCATAAAGGTATGTCGATTTGTATATGATGGCTTGATTCGTTCTTGAGTCTTTCATAGTGTGAGCATGATAATAAAAAGGAAGAAACAAAAGCTTACAATGGGTAGCTTGAGAAAGGCATCAGCCTGCATCTGGCCAACATTTTTCAGCAGCCATTCGGCAAGCTGCCACTCATCCTCATCAGCAAAAGGACCCCATTCCGTGCCATTCTTCTCAAGCATCTCTCGGATCTTCTCAAAGTCTGTTACCCCCTGACCGATTGGGATTCCCGCACGAAGCTCCTCAGGGCATGAAAAAATGTACCGGCTATCCTCATGGGGCATATCATCATCATCCGGGACGTCTTCTACAGTGGTTCGACGGGAGGGTGCCGTTTCTTCTGAGCGTTGCTGGGTAGTTGTCGGTTCCTCGGTAATGGTGGGTCCTGCATTGTCGTCTCCCAAGTCAAGTTCCTGGATCTCGATGTCAAGATCACCAGTAGCATCTTCATCCCCATTATCTGAAAAAGAGGATAGATCCTCTGCGGCAGCCTGAGGTATGTGCAGATCGTCATCTTGCAATGTTGTAGGATCCTGAACGGGTTTCTTCCAGGCAGCAAATCCCCGTCGAGCTATGTCCATCTGGTGCTGATCAAGACATTTCGGAGAATGGCTGATGTGTCGATTTAACCTATCGGCATTCGGGAAGGGTTTACCACAGTGAGGGCATGATTTGGAGGGCATAATTTCTGTTCTCTGGCACGATGGGCTGAGGAGAGTATTCAGAGTAGGTTTGTGTGGCGCAGCTCACTAAAGTGGCTATATCCTTGTCCTTGTTAAGGGTATAGCAAAGTCGCGACTTCAGTCACGTTTTTCCGTGTTTTGTTTAATGTTCAACAAGGTTGGTTTTGAGCACCGCCACCAGTCTCTTGTACTTAATCCACCATCTCCAGGTTGACTGCTTCCTCCCATATTATCGCTCCATATCTCTCATCTGTTCCCACATCAAAACACCTCAAAATGACTCGTCGCCGAAACAATATCCAGCGTGTTGAGGTAACTCAAGAGGTACTACAGTCTGCAGGGCCAGAAACTCGTCGCCGGAAGCCATCCCAGAAACAACAGCAGCTCGGTTGGTGGTCTTAGGTTATTTATATATTACTCTTACTTATTCTTGTTGTCTTCTAGATCATGAGCAAGTCCAGCGCCATGAAAAGGCAATCACCAAGGCTGTACGTGCTGAGCAGCAGCAGCAAGAGCTTGCTGGTTTTGTTTGTCGTAAACCCGCTGAAGGTACGGGTGCCAAATTGATCTTCATTTATCAACGATCGTGTAATCATTCTTTCAGGTTATGATGAACCAGAATCTGAAGATGAAGAATTAGGACCGCCTGAAGAAGGAAACAACTCTATGGTAGTCTTACTTGCGTCATTCTGTGACATGAGGATAATATACTTATATAACTTCTTCTAGTTTCATGCCCTAGAGGTCACTGTACCAAAACGGAATCCCAATCTTGTTCGCCGTGCTCCACCCTCAACAACGCCTAGCCCTCCAGAGATTACGGTATGTTTCCCTTGTCAATGCATCGCAAATTTGCACCTCATCCTTCAATTCAGTCTTGGAAGCGAAACCCAAACTTAGTCCGCCGAGTCGGGGCTGTTCCGCTGGCCAAGGACATAATCAGCAATCAAAGTGTGCGCTCGACGCCGAGTATTTCAACGGTATGTATTGGTTTTAAGTTGCTATCTGTATACATTGATTAGAATTTCGATGATATAGGATGATCGTGTCATGAAACAGCATGCTAGTAGTACGCAAGCAGTTCCAGGACCCTATACACCACCGGTGCAACATTTCTATGGGAACGGTGATGGTACATTCTACTCGCCAGATGTTCATGAAGATAACAGCGTATATTGTAAGCGTGATCCTTGATGTTGAGCTACATGTAACCTGTCTTTTGCAACAGTGAGCGACGACGAATTTGGCACTCACCTTCCACCAGGAATGTATCAAAAGCCAAAGCAGATATTCTACCCAGATGCACATCCAGATCTTCAGCATTTCCGTCCAAAGGTCACCGCAAATGCAAAGTCTGATAGTGCTGCCTCTGAAGTGGATGCGCCGTCCACAGCACTTGGTGTTCGCAAGGCGCCACCAGTGACAACTTCTGCGGAAACAACACGTGTCATAAAATCAACCAAAGTATCGACTGGTGGTACTCGTGGTCGCACGCGTGCTTCAGACTTTGACGAGCTGACCAAAGCAGTTCTTGAAGATGCCATCACGGTGTATAAAGGAAAGTTATTTACTCAGGGCGCATTTCTAGATCGTAGCGAAGAGTATGATTTGGCCGTCGAGTCATTTGTGTTTGTTTGCAAGACACGGAAGATCCAGATGGAGATCGAAGATGACCTTATGAAACTGGTATGTGATGTTGTAGTCCTCTGCACCTCTGTTATATTAATGTGCCTTACTATCAGATTACACAGCGCTCCTCTCAAGCACGGGGCGAGTGTAAATCTAAAGCACGCCCACTGGTTGCGCCGGCATTTGGCATTAACCCTGAGCGGCCACTGCGCGAGGTGCGGAATAGAGTCGAGGACTTGCTCGATCGAATGAACTTCCTGTACAAGGTCAGCAGAAGTTTCTGAGCGATATTCATGTTGATAATTCAATCTTATTTAGGATTCTGTTGCACGTACTGGATTATTTCAAAACCCAGTTATCTCAATCCTCATCAACGCGATCTGGTTCAAGAATAAGAACGACGAGGGTGCAAATAATCCATATTTCCTGCAAGATGGTATTCCGCTACCAGCCATTGCCCTGATTTTCACGGTGGTGGGTTTCTATTTTCTGTACTGACTGCCCATGAACACGTCTCTCATTTGAGGATTTTAGATCGAGTGCTGCCTTGACGAGTGGCAAACCGGCCAACATGTCGATGTTCAATTCACCGCTGCTAGCTACAAGGAGAAATACAACGGGCATCTCAAGACTTTGCAGGATTTCGATCAGCGCACCAAGGAGGTTGGGATTATCCCCAAGCTGCGCCACAGCCTCGCTAAGAAAGCTCGGTGAGTGAACAAATTTATGATATCATTGATTTACTCAAGATCTCGGCGTTGGCAGAAAGCATGCTAAAATCATTGATAAACCGACAGGTTCCCGAATTATCCAGCTCAACGACTTGGACATTGAAGCTGCAAAAAAAGAATGGGAAGGATTTAACGATTCTGATGACGACGAGGCACCAGCTGAGAATGGCGAAGAGCCTAGCGATGTACTGGAGGAGGCGTAGTAATACACGAAAATGTACTTGATTTGGTTACCTATAGAATGTGATTATTACCTACAGACATCTTCGGTGCTGGGCCTAAGATCTCCTACCGGACACCTATGATAGACTAGGTAACAACGACCATGACCTACTGAGACCAATATAGGGGGGGGAAGCCTACCATCCTATTTCTGCTATGTAGGACTATGTAACCATCGTAGGCATCAAGGTTTTTCCTGATGTGGGAGGTACGAAGGATATGATGCACGGTCCCGTGTGTGAGGGTCGACGAACGGCAAGCGAGGCATGCAAACACAGGAACGGGACAGGGAAGAAAAGACGATGAGCTTGATCCAAAGGCCGAAGTGGGTGCTCCCTGAAAAAATATTGGTAGTCGAAGTCGTCGACGACAAGCGCGAGCGCTTTGTGGTACTACCCATCAAGGATACGAAGCAGCAGTAACATCACCGATGGTGCATGTCCAAGAAGGTAGTGATGGAAGGGACGCCAGTCATGAAGGCCGCGGTATTCGCTTATACGTCCGTACATGGGCTCGTAGCCGCATTTTGCAGTGGAATAGGGTGGGTACAGGGTACTGGGGGGAGCAGATGGTGAAACCTGCGTCCTCGCGGGAGTAAGTACCGTCGCCGTCGCTACCGACATTGTTGTCCTGCCCTGCCCGCGTTGTCGCGTGGTTCCAGGAACAGTCACGGCATCAAGGCACGCCGATTGCTCACCTCGTCGTCGACACACTTCCACTCCCTACCACCAGCATGGACGCGCCTCCTTCCTTTTCCTTTATCTCGAAGCGGACGTCGGATGAAGGAGCGCAAAAAATCGTCGTCTTCGGATTCAGAATATCTACTAGCAAGACGCCCAATATCGGATGAAGCTACTCCGGAGGACAATGAAGGGGATTCTACGAGCTCTAATGGGCCCCCGTCTGTGATAGAACGCGAAGAGGAAGAGGTGGATTTGGATGCTAGTATGGAGGATCTGGATGAGAGCGGCGAGGAGAGATATTGAAGAAGAAGACACCGCTGGCTTAAAAGGACCAACTGAGTTCACTTCTGCGCCGAATGATGCTTATTCTCATCCCCCGCAGTATGGCTGTCGTTTGTCCCTACACGCCGCTATTCCTTGCCCCGGGACGGCATACCTTTCTCTGGATTCTGGCGTCTCGACCATCGTTCCCTAGAAGCGACTACGTGCGGCGGCACCATCTCCACGGCGACATTATGCTCGGGCGCAGGAAGGCACGTCTTGCTGGTAAGACCCTCATTCGTCTACGTCACTAATTGCTCACCTCTTCGTTAGCCGGATATCACTACCCTTTCTCTCAAGCTACGAGCATCAAACAAGCCGTTGTTCAAGAACACAACGCGACAACGTGTCAAACAGCCACCATCTCCCAGTACAACAGCAGCGTCATTTCGTACAAACGCCGTGCATGCCACCTACGCCGTGTATTCCTGTAGCGAGTGGACGACTCGACGGTCCCTAGTTCGCAAAGTGCAGGTCGTGTCGGGACTATGCAGGGAACAATGCTTATCAGGCGAGTGCTCTATACGCTGTGTGATGAGTACAACCTTATCTTCGTCAGACAGCACCACCGACGACTATGGATAACGCGTCACCAATGGACTTGACGCGTGACGGGTTGCAGAGGGCTCAACCTTCTCTCCTCCAGCTTCCTGCACCTGCACGATCTCCGCAGGGACATTAGGGATGGGAATGTCCCGTTCGATCATGAGGAACTAGGCCCGCTTAGAGAACATATGCGCTGCATTTGACTCCGAGATTCGTGAGTGCGATCTTCAAAAATCCATCGTTTCGTCACTCATTGTTCGTGTCTCAGAAACTTCAAGTCGCTCCCTTCTATCTAACGCACCAGCCTCTGTTCACAGTCCTGTGTACGTCAATTCCGTTGCATGTCAGCTCTCCCAGGCGGCATAGATCTTGTGCAGTGCGGTCCCCCTCACAGGAAGGCACATCCTCATTTGGCTACGTCGCTCAGTACAACACCAGAGGAGATCATGCAAGAATGCGATCTACTGTCGGGACTGCCCATACGCATATACTTCCCGCATCGCCGTCTTCGTCCCTTTGGTCAGCGTTGGGCTCGTTTCTTCACTGCGGGAACCTTGTCCGCATCGTTTTCATCCTGAACCTTATCCACTCCACGAGGCTGCCTAAGCTACTTCAGTCCGTAACCTTACGAGCCAAATTGGGGAAGAGAAGAGCTGTGCAAGTCAACAGCTCCTTTCTGCGAGTGAGAATCCAGAGGAATTCGAATCCCCCACAAGGGTCATGAAGTATGAATGATCCACAGTCGAAATCCTCTGGATTCGACTACCCCTGGACGAATAAGTTGGGATGAAATCATGTATTTAGGGACATAGCTAACATAGACATAGAATCTTTTAAAGAGCGAAAATTATCCAAGGAATCTCCAATGAACAACGGTAAGATATCTTCAATATATTCCACAGAGTTAATCAATGGGGCTCGCTGCGCAAGGACTTCGATAACGGATTCCTGCAGAATCGATTCGCCGGTGAACCAGACTTGATTGGACCCGAAATGATGCTTCGCCAGGTGGTCGCGTAGCACCAGAAGGGCAGTACGAACAGCATCATACACCTCTTCTGAGCTCCGGGCCTTTCTACCACTTTTCAACTTGTCGTCTCCAGTAATGATGATTGTGTCAACAGGAAACAGACTGGGATTGCAGTTGTCGCAACATCGAGGATCGGGCGGTGGTCCTGGAATAGTCACTGAGACCATTTCCATCAGATGCAATTGAGATTCCAATTCTTAGGACAAACTCACGCTTGTCATGGTTCTTAAAGAACTGATTCCACGGAATCCATCGGCATCTGGTTGTGCCTACAAAATGGTGGAGATACCGGTGGTCCCGCATCTCCATTGGGGACAGTTGCTTGATGCCTCTTCGCCGTTTACGTTTGACAGTAGGATGAGTAGCAATCAGATTGTCTTCATCATTTTCAGAATCTGGGTTAGAAGCTCCTTCGTCGTGTTGTTCCATATCATCGTCCCCTCTGTTCTCCAATCTCTCCAGGTCCAGGGACTCATGCTCGAGGTCCTCATTTCCACTATGGGTTTGGTCCTCAGCATCTTCGTTTTCGTGATTGTCCTCGTCCTCAATCTCCCCTTCAGTGCTGTTATGTTCTTCCTGGTCGGAATCGTCCTCGGAATTGGCATCCTCACGGTCAGGGTGTTCGGAAACTTGAAGATACCTGGTATAGAACGTCTCGGTTACATACAATACTGCCTCCCCTGAGGTCCCACGTATGCGACCGATCTTTTGAACAAGCGAACACATAGTCCGGGGAGCATGCCAGAGAAAAACCCGTTTGATAAGTGGATAGTGCACACCCTAAAAGTGATGGAGTATAAATGGCTAAGAACGGTTAGGGAGGATGGCACTTACAAGACCTAAAGCATCCGTACTGATGACAATGCGAATCTTTCCACTGATTAGGCCAGCTTGTATCCGATCTTTACTATTCTGGTCGATATGCCGATGGTAGAATTCGAAGGATTCTGGTGGAAATTGACCAGCATTTACGCGGAAAAAATCTTGAATCCGTTCTGCGACCGGACGTTCATTGACATAGACAATTGTCTGGTCAATTTCATCGGGAACTGTAGCCCCAGGGGGTATCAGCGTGAACAGATCTGCAAAAGAATCGCCCGGATGCTGCATGATGCGCACCGATAGCGCAATATTCCGCTTCTCGTTGGATATTGCAATCCTTCGACACTCAGACGTGAGCCCCACCTTATGAGTGAGGTCGGCAATCACGTCTGGTGGCATAGTAGCAGAAGCAACAAGAATCGGAATGCCACCAGGCAAGCGCCCACGCAAGATCCCAGGTATGGTCGAATAATCCGGTCGGAATTCATCTCCGCCATATTCACTAATGCAGTGGCCTTCATCGACAACATACCCAATTACATTGCGCTTGAACACCTTCTTCTGAAGGACGAGCTCTTGAAATTGCGTCTTCTTGGCAGTTTCCGGACCCACAAGAATGATTCGGTACTTATTTTTGCCTGCATCCTGTCGAACCAAGCACAGCGGAGTCAGTATCTCTGAAACCAGGAAATTAACGATTACAAGCCTCCATGTCTTGTGCTATATCTGAAGATTCAGAGGTAATAGCAATGGCTGGTACCCCTTTTGCGTTCAGCTGAGCAGCCTGGATGAAAGAATTTAGGAGAATACAACGAGACAGTTAGGTGGGTACTCACCTGGTCTTTCATGAGACTTATGAGCGGAGAAAGGATGATGACAATCTTGTCTTTCTTGGGGTTTGGAATGTCTCCGGGTCTCCAGTGATAGAATAATGAATATAAGAACGTCAAGGTCTTACCAGCCCCGGTAGGTGCATCTACAATGGTATCCCAGCCTTTTAACATGTTTTGTCCGGCTTCATCCTGGAAAGAGCGTAGTTCTGGCACATTGAACACTTCACAGAGGAATCGTCTGGTTTCCTCGAGCCTCTGAGGGTCCGGCGAGACGACAGGAACGAAAGACATTGAATTGCATTTAGGAGAGTTGCCGCTAGGGACTTGTACACGGAAGTATAGTTTAAAACGGGAGCTCTTTGGCGGAAATAAGCAGAGTATGCATTAGTAGAAGACATAGAGGAGATATGCTCGCGTTTGACGCGGCAGAGAACAATAGTGGCCAAGTAGCGCGATGGTTTCTGGTGAAGACGTGGCCTCGCAGGCTCTGACCGAAAAGGGAAACCATTAGGGGCTATTTCACTATTTTGTTCATTCCTCGTGCTACAAGGAAGCTATTGAAAAAATAAAAACATGACGAATTTTGTATTTTGAATCCGAACATTTGAGTGTGCTCAAATCCCAAATCGGTGACCCAAAGTTTTTGAGGTTCAAAAAAATCGTGGGAACTTTTTTGACCGTGCCAACCCTCGATCATTCTGTTCCAGTCCTACCGCTCTAGTTGATCGACTGTCATCAACCGAGGTGTAGACTGGCTCGAGTCTAGGCTTGGAGCAATGTGATGCGAGTTACATCATCTCTTGAGCGTGTGTCTGAAACCACGGCACGTATCTGATGTGCGCGTTATTCCCATGCGCGTTCGACTCTTCCCATCACGAAAAGGTCCCCCCGTACTCTCCTTGGACGTTACTGTCGCACCTCACGAAGCTGACACCAATTCCCACTTGTTCCTTTTGCTTCCCCCGGTTGCTCTCCAAGACAGCGAGTATCAGCTTGTTTTGGGAAATGCAATACGGTTCGCGTCGGATAGGATATGGGAAGGAACGACCAGTATTCTCGGGGATGCGTGGTTCTTTCAAGTCGTTCTAAGCATCTCTCCGTTTCCCCAGCCTACCTTTCAGCGAGTACTCGTGTCCCAGACAATTAGCCTGTGTCGAGGAGGTCGCTCGCTTCAGGATGCACTATACCCTACTTCTATGAGAAACACAGGGTGCGTTCCGAATGAATTTGTCTGGAGCTATATTGCTGATGACTACCACAGTTGAAGTTGCCTAACAGAAGGCCTGATCTACTCGAATACATCGAAGGTATGTCCCTGTATGACCAGGGACTGCGCTGTTGGAGCTGAAACGACACCATGAGTTACTAAACAAGGAATCAACGAGCTCGTGAAATTCTCTCCGAATGTCCTAGAGAGCAGAGGTAGATGTGGTCTATTCGAGAGCCATGTATGCTATTCGGTCGGGTGTCATGTTCTTAGCGTAAAGTACTTGATAACAGGACGATGGTATCCCTTGAGGGCTGCTATGCCCATATCCCTGCGCAACAAGCTTCCCTGGTGGAAATCCGTACAGACAGCCATTGTCATGACCGTAAGCATACTATCAATGCAAACAACATTGTGTCACCTCTTTAGTCTACCGTTCCCAAGTTAAACCGCCGACGACGATGTTCCACTTGACAAGGCAAATACTTTTCGGTCTTGATCTTGAGCTCTTGGGCGGGTGAAAAAAAGCGAGCAGAGTTTTTATGAGAAAGCGATGTCGCTTTGTTTGACTTGAGTATAGAGGTGTATGATGAGATTGAGGGAGACACTAATATATACAAGGATTCTTCATCCTGAGTATGAGAGCAGCATATTCACACTTTACCAGCCCCTATCAATTCCTTCCCAATATTTCCACGTCGCCGCCGCAGTTGTCGCCAAAGCGAGCTCACGGTCGACCGGGAATTGAGAGTTGGAGGGTCGCCTCCTTCAAAAAGCGCCCTAAAGTCTGAAACAGTACAAGGGATCCGCTCCCTATACTCCGGCGACAGTTCAAGTTGAAAGTGCTCCAGAATAGTATCAAGCTTCTGCAAGCACTCAGTCCACACCGGGTGATCTGGGCAACACTGTGCGAGGCGGTGGAGGCGGGGGATGTCCTGCCAAATGATAAACATCGCACAAACAGCAAAGATATTGTCAAGCTCAAAGAGGTATGCCACCGCAGCATCCGACCTCCTGACCCCACTAACAAAAAGGCCTAAGATGCTTTGCAGGTGCTTTTCCCACAAAATCCTACTGTCCCAATGGAGCTTGACTAGATAGTCAAGAAGACGTCCGGAAACAAAACGGGATAAAATCTGATCTGCAATGGGCCCATCGAGCTGCAGGAATTCATACACAAATAGGAGTGTCCTGGGGTGGGAGGAAAGTGTCCAGGCTTGGTCCTCGAAGGCGAGTTGGGTAAAGTTGGAGGCCATGGTTGGGGTACACCAGTCAGAGGGGAGAAAGCAGGGGTGAGGGGTCGTGGAGTTGAGCACTTGGAGGAACAGCATCAGCATGGTACGCTGATTATCCACCATCATAGTGGTGCCAAAGTCGTCTGAAGAAATTAGTGTATATAGGAGCTTCAGCACTGCATATTGATTGCTGTCTAGTTCAAAAGAAGGAGTTACATAGTTGCCTGTGACACCCATGTAAGCCTCAATGTTTTCCAGAACCTTGACATAAAGCTCTCCCATAGATGGTTCGATGGCCATCTTTTGGATAGAGGGTGAGCCGGCTAGTGTCAGCAGCGAAAGTAGGCGTGGATCCTGAGGAGCGGGGAATTCATCGGTGGCAGGATCAGGATGGAAGATGCTATCCTTCACATGAGTGAAAGCTTCAAACAAGGCATCGGCGATGCCTGGATACAGATAATGGTAAATGGCATCCTGAAGAGATACAGCAAGGTGGTCCTCATTAGAAATCGAACGAATCTTCATGTCATTTTTCGGGAAAAGGGGAGGTGGCTTGTAGTCGGCATGCCAATACAACGAGGGAATCATCAGGAATAAAGGAATCAGACCACTCTCTAGAGTGAAGGGTAGGAGCTCCTGGAGAAGATGGGCCCATACAATGGGCTGCAGGTGAAGCTGCTTATCTGGTGATTCCATCAATTGAGCTTTGACTAGATTTGCTATCTCATCGGTACGTGAAGAATCCCAGTTGTCGAAACACAGAACCTCCACGTAGGTTTCTGTGGATGACCGATCTATTTCCAACCCCAGGTTGGGGGACCAGATGCCAAAGCGGAGGTGCACGCGAATAAGCCGATCGATGATGCTTTCCTGGCCAGTCATGGCCATGTGGTCAAAGGCATTGTCATTAAACATTTCTGAAAACCTCTCCATGTATTGCTTTAGAGGCTCCACTGACCGTAACGGTAAGGCGCTGATTGATTGGATGACGATATTCTGTACACTAGGGTTGGAGGACATGTTCAACAACCACCCCAAAGCGTATACATCGAGGTCGTCTGCCCTGAGTTCAACAGCTGCACGCTCAATGTCTCGGAACTTGCGAGGAGGAGGCTTTATGCATATTGAGGCTGATGAAACCAGAGTGATGAGGCGGATGATATAGGCATAGGAAAGGAATATGTACTGCGACAGGGGGGTCTTATATGGGCATGAAGGGTACATAATTGGCAAGAAGTTGCTGACAAAGTACGCAGCGAAGGATATAAGTGCGATAGTCCCGACAATGGATGCAATCGCTGCTTGCAGCGGGACCAGAAAAAGGACCAGGCCGATGAGGAATATGCCAAGTGACACACTCAAGAGCTGGGGTAATAATCCGATGATGAAACCCACACCCCATTGCTCCAGCCCCATGTACCGGAATTGGCGGACACGACACCTGTCCTGAGGTGTCCCCTTGGGCATGGCGATGTACTGATGGATCCACTGTTTCGTCAGGACAGCGAACAGAGCGGTAGCGAGACTGAACGAAAGACTGGTGAACCACAATCCATTGACTAACGAATCTGATATTGTGGGACGGAAATTCGAGAACGGGGTAAGATCTGAGCGAGGAACGTCATTGACAAGGGAACCATTGGCCGCGGCACGCTGGACGTCGATGAGCTCGAACAGAAGCGTCGCTGTGACCTGACCGTAATCGACTTGAAGATTCTGTGACATTTGAACAACAAACGTAGTGACCACAGCTGAGAAGAGACCGGCCTATACAAAAATGAGGAAAGAAACAATAGCTATTAAATAAAGCACTCACAAAAACGAGTAAAACATCTAATCCGTCCCTCCATCCTTCCAACATCTCCATGTCAAATGCACTGCATTCTTCAAGATATGTCCTCCATACCCTGGCAAGTGGACCCAGTTCCTCATACCGCTTATCCTCCGGGAATCTCTGCTCATAGTCAAATAGGTCATTCCCTTTACTCTCAGTGAGATATGCCCCCAATACAACAACGATCCAACACACCTCCAACCTGAAATCCGCGTTGCTGCATGCCAAATACGCTGCGAAGCAACTTGCGCCATCGTGGCAACGAATAAGCAGTTGAATTCTCATTTATGTCCAGAGGCTGGGAATCGCCTGCAGAATCGTCCGACGTCCCCGTGTCGCTTTGAGTATCATAGGGTAGTCTCTGGGGGTTTTCGTCATCTATGTCTGGTACGATATCGATGGAAGGCATGGCTGCCGAGTGGTGTGAGGAAAGAAGAGCTCGCTAGGCTCCGAGGCTGTATCGTTGTACCCACGGTGCTTCCGGTCGGACCGTGATAACACAGGCCGTGGAAGTGCATAGGCGTCAAGGTTGGTGACATTTGCGTGATAATGTTAAAATCGAGGCTAAAACCAGTACGAGCAGAGATACTCTCTGCTCGCGCCTTCGTTGGTTGCGGTCCATTCTGCCTTGACATGAGAGAGTGAGATTGAGAGGTGATAGTAGTTCGGTGAGTAAGGCGAGATCCGATCATAACCCCTTTTGAGCGAAATCTGTAGGGCCTGCGAAACTCACAAAGACCTGTCTGCAAGCCCAGAGGCATATAACGTCCTTTCGAGAAGAATACAAGTGCCGAAGAAGTCACGAGAGCACGCGCGCCAAACGATAACCTGAGAGACCCAGAAAGAACCCATGCCCCCAAGTGTTCAGGACGTATTAATGTATTTATGCGATGCGCTTCTCCGTTCAGCACCTTCAGTTTGCGTTTGGGATGTAAATAATATGACTGAATTTCGGTACAAAGGAATATCCGATTTATTCAGAGAAGATTGATACACGCCTGAGTGAAAACTAACGAATTGGAATGAGTGCATGAAGGAACACGTGGAGGCATAGAGGTGGCATAAAAATACGGAATGTTCACCAAAAGTTCGAAACGAGTAGGAGGGTACTACCCTGGCACAAGCGAGCCCGCGGCTTCCCAGACGTCTCTCCGAGGTGGAGCGAAAGGGAGGGTAAGATGGTACCAACTATTCCACATACCTTTGAAAGTGACTAGTCGCGATAAACAAAGTCAACCAGAAACAAGCAACGCGTCGTCTTGGACCAAAGTCGCGTCGTTCAGGGCTTCTCCCAAAAAACAAAAAAAGAGCGTCAGTCAGGCCCGAGGAAATCGTGACAGTGAGCTCACTTTGAATACTCAGTACTCAGTAATCAGTTGGGAATCCCCCGCCGACATTGGTGTACTGCTCTTCGGGTACAGGTCAACTGTCAACTTGAAGGCAAACCAAGTTTCTCAAGCTTGAGCGGTCAGAAAGTCGGCTAAATAATATGAACGGTAGGTGACATGTAAAATTAACGTCGACAGGACACACAGAGTGTCTGAAGCTTTGAATTTGAACGAGCATGAGAAAGCGACGTCGCTTTGTTTGGCTCCACTGGCCTCGCGCCAAACAGTCTACCCATACCTTTCATCCATACTGCATACACAAACCCCACCCAATGATGCCCAAGAGACACCCTATGGCGATCCCCAGCTTGTAAAGAGTACGACTGCTTATTTCTCGTGGCAACAGCAAATACCAACCTCGCAAAGCCTTGACATAAAGCAACGTAGGTTTGGTCTATCTCTGCGCTTGCCACAGATCTTATCGAGAACAAAGGGAATGACGCGTTTGAACATGAATAGACGCGGTACGAGGAGCTGGGTCCTCCTGCCGAAGATGTCTTGAAGAATGCGCTGGATTTGACACCGTTGAAGGGATGTTTCGCTGGTTTTCGTGAGTGCGATATTCATAAAGCCATCGTTTTGTCACTCATCGTTACATAGTCCGGCCTCTTCTATGCCGTGGTCATCATTTTCGTCGTTCAAACGACCCAGAACCCTTCTGTTTGAGTGCGCGGCAGTCAACTTTTCCCCCTGCATTATCTGATTGATTCGCTGGTCAATGTACGAGCCTCTTGTCCAGTCTCCCTGATGAAACAGTGCATTTCCAGGGACTCCTCAGTGGACGTGGGCTTGGAGTGCGAAGCTGTCACCTTCCAAGTTTTCCCGTTTGCTCTCCAAGGCAGCGAGTACCAGTTTGTTTTGAAAAATTCGATACTGCGCGAACCAGATCTGCTTTGGGTTGCGGATGTGAGAAAGAATGATGGTTCTTCTTGGGGATGCGCAGTACCAGCATCTCTCCTGGCTCGACGAGTACTCGTGTCCCAGAATATTAGCCTGTGCCGAGGGGCTTGTGTATAACGCGCTTCGAGGGTGCCTACTTTTATGGAAACACAGGGTAGGTTTTCGTATGGTGTTGTATCATTGATGATTCCCACAGTTGACGTTGCATAACGGAGACTTTACCAGAATCAATCTACTCGAATACATCGAAGGCACGGCCTTTGTTGATCTGTATCACACGTACTCCACTGTGCCACTGAAGCCGAAACAACACCGTGAGCTGCTAAAAAAAACAAATTAAAGAGCTCGTGAGTTTTCTCCGGGCATCCTTCGTTCTATTGCTTATCCAAAAATCGTCCCAGCGACACAAGGTCTATTCCAAATTAATGCGCGTCAGGTCATTCTAAACTGAGAAGGCGAAGCGGGTTTCTCACCTACTTGGCATGCAGAGAGGCCGAGTTGCCCCGCTAGCCTCGTATTAGAAAGAGCTAGCCGATCCTCATAGCAGAGCGATGTCTGTGAGTCCCTTTGTTTGCACGTCGAATCGTGTGAGTCCGCTAATCTTTGGACGATTGGTAGGATCGAGAACTGCTACCGAACTGAATTCGGACATGACTCGCACACTCGCTCACCAAACGGACCACCTCTCACATCCCCGGCGACGACAGTGGGCGTGCAAACATTCCGATAAAACCTCCCTGACTTGCCCGTGTCAAAGCGAGATGGGACGCGACCAACGACAGCCCAAGCGGAGAGGACCTGGGCCCTTACTGGACGTCGTAAACTCACAAATACTCGATTGGGAGTCCCTGTTCGCCCTTCGGTATCTCGACCGAGACCAGCTCATTAGCTCCTCGTTGCTGCGAGTAACATCCACTAGGAACTCGTATTCGGCATTGGAGAGAAACTCGTCGTTCAGAACATCATCCGGTGTATTACATCGTGGCTTCCGCTGATACTAATATGACATACCAATTATTGACAATAAGTCCGTATCCCGTATCCATGTCAATTAAGAGTCTAAACAGATAAGAAGTATTTCTTCTTGCAGTTGTGGTCCACCGGGAATAAAAGCAGGTACTTCACCACTGGTAAGAAATCCTTGAGTCCCCCATTAGTTTCGCCATCTCCTTGGTTTCCATCCCTTTCCGAATACTTTGTGTCGGTGCTGACGATCAGCTCATTAGCGCGAAACGCCGCAAGCCATGAGTAAACGTCAAAGCCACGGCGAGGAACATAGAAGGGAAGCGCTGGGACGAAGAAGCCTGCGATGATTCCAACACACAGTACGGTTATCAGAAGACTGACCATGTACAAAGTGTGAATCTCGGCATAGGCAAGGACACGGTCGGGGTATTGGCGTGCGAGTATCGGCAGATCCTGCAAAGTAGGGAAGTACGTTGGTGGCATCCGCCCGGGCTCTTGCCTGCGCAAACAATTCGCCGGAGAGCTCTGTATATTA
Organism: Armillaria cepistipes; assembly: GCA_900157415.1. Classification (NCBI taxonomy): domain Eukaryota; kingdom Fungi; phylum Basidiomycota; class Agaricomycetes; order Agaricales; family Physalacriaceae; genus Armillaria; species Armillaria cepistipes. Next base: position 34,522 of record FTRY01000049.1, read on the forward strand.
ATAGGGCCCCGTGCCATTTGTAAAAGAGATCAACTGCAAATCGGTATTATCAGCCGCCTATGTGAGTGACTTGGAGAAAGGATCCTGACCGTGGGAGATGAAACATAAGAGGCGTCTCTTCCATTGTCCTGGAAGTTAAGGTTCAAGAAAGAAATTTGGTACAGTCATAAACTGACGAACCTTGATCATCTGATTAACAGAATTGCCGTGCAAAGTCTCGTAAACGTAATGCGGCTCTGTCGAATTTAACTGTCGCTTCACGTTAGAACCCGTCACGGCATGGCCTGTTCGAAGTTTCTCGTCTCCAGAATCCGTGATCTCCTTATTCTGACTGATAATGCCCGTAGATGAGGGTACCCTAGTGGTGGAGTTGTACGTCTCTACGATATATGGCTCGTACAGCTCCAAGCAAACAGCAGCGTCATAGCCTATACGTGTCTCCGTCCTATTTTCATCGAGGACATATTCGTCGCTATAGTCGCGAAAGTACCGTTTATGACATAGGTGGTATTTAACCGCACTGGTATCCATTGAATGGATACCCAGCCAAAGCCTTCTTCTCCTAGATGAAATTATCAGTCAAAGAATCAGCACAACTTGAATAATTGGTGCCCTACCCATTGTGATAGGTTCGCTTTTAAGAGTATGGGCAACACCGTTGTCGGTGAAATACGCTAGGCGTAGACGATGTTATATAGAAATTCGATAAAAGAAAGCATCTTATACCTACAAATGCGGTACTGTTAACGTCGTTCGGGGCAACTAAATCGTGAACTGCATTTCCCGACGCCGAAACAAATCACAAAAACCAGAGCCGTTGAGAATGAGGCATCACTCGTGTGATAGCCGAGCATGTAGAAGTCTTAGTCTGCTACGAGCGACCCTCGGAATGAGTGCCAGGAGTTCTCCATGGGGCAGAGTTCGGTCTATTCGCTTGTCTCGGTTTTCATTTGGGAGAGACGTCTAATTGGTGCTAGATCACGACGTATCATGAGCTCCTAATGAATAAATGAGTGGCTGCACGCCCAACATGGTGCATGTGTCGGTCCCTCTGTTATGCTTCGGGGATCGCTCGATATGGACAAAAGATGCATTCTTCGAGGTGCAGAAACATCAGACTGCATCTATGCGTAATCTCAAAGCGACGTCCTTTGAGGGAAGGTTGCCTGAGTGCCCAAGGTGGAGGTATACTACAAAGTGGGTAAATTCCTAGGCGTGAAGCAAAGGGAAGGGAAGGGACCTACCCATCCTGACGAATCTACCGCCGTGTGCGACCGTCCTCCATCCCATCAGCTTGGTCCTGCTATACGTCTGGCTTGTTCCATTGTAATTCCGTTCAACAGCGCAGTTTGGACAATCGCTATTGCGAGGTCACCATTTGAAGGAGAGGGTCGGACTGCAGATTGATGAGTGGCCAAGATTAGCTGTAAACGGGATGAAAAAGCCATCACAATTTGCCGCAATCAACAATTAGCCTCTACAGCTCAAGTCTTACTCGCCGAATGATGATAGTTTGGTGAAAATCATGTTCTTCATGCTGCAGAAAGGTTTTCCCGTGTCGGCGCGCCATGATATGCTGGTCTCCGGACGCGTCGTCACGTTCATCGTAGGAACTGCGAGAAGGGTGAGTACCGAATTACGCGCGAGGAAGAGGACCCACCAGTCTTCAAGATCTTCTCCAACGACCATTTGTCGCGTTTCCAGTCACCATCAAAGTGCAGCGAGCACAGCACCCATTCTCATCACCTCGTTTTGCTGACAGAGTTCGTTGTTGCGTGTTGCTAGCGAGGGAGGAGCCACTCGTCGTGAATAGTTGTCGCCAACGGAGCACACGGGAAGCTGAGAGAGGTGGCCAATGCTGTGCATCGATGGTGATAAAAATGAGACTGGGGTATGTACTGGCAGGATGATGGGCGTCGATGACCAGAACAGTATATTTGGTTCGCTGGTGTAGAGTCAAACAACCCAGCTTGCCTCCCGCCGCCATGCTCTTCTATTTAACCTCGTCCTTCATTCTGGTCCAAGGCCCTTCGGCTCCTGGGTGATGCTTGAAGATTATGTGAGTAAACTTCGATGTGTATTCAATGTGGTATTCACCTTTCATTTCAGCCAACTGTTTTGACCACCGAAAGCCTCGAAATCAAGACCAGAATTTTTGGTCCACGCGAACACACGCTGAAGAGGACGACCTAAGAGCAAAGGCGCGCGTATGCGGATCCTGGGTGAGTTTCTCGCCCGCTGAACGACGTGTATATCCTTACCTTCTTCGCACAGGTCACCGTGCGTGACCTTACGCGATGAATGGCCTCTCCCTTACACCAACGAAACTTGAGCCATCGTACAAGCTCTCTGTGCTCTAGACGACTCGATTTTGCGATGAGGTGATGCATTTTGACCCGGGGACCAGCATCTTGGGTTCTTAAAGGCAAGGATATTGTCGACGATTTGCCCGCCGAGATCCCAAGTGAGTACTTTCACATGCCAAGCGGTCTGCTCATCCCGACCTTCCTGGCACAGCATTTCCTCCCTCCACCGCTCCCTGCGACGATCTCTTCCTCCCGATTTTGCACAAAGACGACGCATCGAGCAAGCGACGGGGCGAAGTTGCATTCGACGATGATGGGAAACGCGGGAATTTGGAAGGAGGCAGCGTTGGATGTGGTGTGCATGAAGCGAGGGGTGTGTCTTCTCTCTCGCTCTTAGTCGGTGTACTCATCCATCTCCAGATCTGTTCCCGATCAACGTGACGTGTTGAAGTGCTCAATTTTGCACCGAGACAATGTTTCATCATCCGGTGAGCAGGGCCGGCATTCGAGCGGCGTCAGGGATGAGTGAGTCCCTTCCGTTCACTCACATTTCCTGTGCTTACCCTCCCATTCAAGCAGGAACTCGAAGCGACGTATCTTCATCAGGCCAGAGACGCGTAGTCTCAGTTGTTTGCTCTACAATGTGCGCGCATTAACCCGGCCTTAGCCCCGACCACTCTTCGCGACCCTCTCCTTAAAACGGCGAACTCAAGCACCAAATATAAGCCCAGACGACGCTTCAAATATGTGCTCAGGTGTTATGGACGCGCTCCAGAGCCAGGTACCGCTCGCGGGAGTGGATATTCAGCTTAATAGACGGAATGCGGACGTCCGGGAGACTCGGTCAGGACTGGGAGAGATGTGTACTGTACGACGTTTCTGCTCAAAATGCAGCAGCTTTGGTAAGCCACTTGTTGTAAGTGGATACAGTTGAGTACTCATTTGTAATTATGTTGGTTTGCCATACACTTTTAATATTATGAAGAATCCATGACCCAAACATCCGAAAATTTCTCCCCGAACCACGTTCGGGACGAATGAGGGAGAACAGCATAGGTCGAGTGGATTGTTGAAAGATTTGACGTTCTGAAGAGGCCTCAGGCATCCGAAAGGTCGGTGAGAGAGAAAGACGTACTCGTATTGTAACGACAACATTGTGCCGGTGTTGATAGTGGTGGTAGGTGTGTCTACACCCTGCCCCGTCGTCTTGGACGACCTCCGCAAACTGCTTTCGTCGACGCGCTCACTGGCGTCCGGGTTGCGCATCACTTCTGTCGACACCTTGACCGCGAGAGTACTAGCATCGTCACACATCACTACAGGTAGCCGTCAGCGAGCATATACCAAGTGTAAAGGAATGCACTTACAATTGTATTCATTATCACCATCTGAACCAGCACTGGTTAGCCCGAGTTCGAGGTAGAATGAAAAACGATAGCCTTACCTAGTGCATGGCTCAATCTAACAGTTCACCTCACTGTCAGCTTTGAGGTATGGAGGTAGAGAAGGGCTGTCACCGTGGTAGCCCCTTGTAGCCGTCCTGCACAAACCCATGTGGGCAACAGAAAGCAAGCAAAGTGCAAGAATACGTACCGATATCATTATACTCCCAACCGAACGATCCTTAACCTGATCCAAAGAGTTCATTACCAGGTTCGACGGTGGAAGGTTCGGCGAGCTCGCCGCACGCGATCGTACGTGGATGATGGTTGTTGGCGCGCGAACTTCCCGCCTATACTCATTTTTCGTCGTTGAGAACGGCGACACGTGTATCTTTGCACGCTCTATCCGGGCGTAGACGCAGCCTAGTTAGATAAAGATAATCGGCAGAGGAAATAAAGACACGCACCCGTCGCTTCCCCTGCATACTCGCCCAAGATCCTCTCGGTCCGCAACGCCTTCTCCTCAGCTATCCGCAGCTTCGTATTGAAAGCTAGCAGATGCGTCGTCTCAGCACCGTCGCCCTCCTCCTGTGAGCCCATGCCGCAGGAAACATCCACTTGCACCTTGTCACCAGCTTAGTGTTCACTAAAACGTCCGCGACGAGCTTCTGCAGCAGAGTCTCGTACTCGGGAGCAGATACGATGTCGCAATGGATCGACCACGGCTGGCCGTTGGGGAGCAGAAGGTCCATGCCCGTACTTATCGGTGTCGCTGGCGGAGACGGCACTATTGCAGAAGAGTGAGCTTTATGAATGTGCGTGCTTGAAAGCACTCACCATTCCAAATTCTGGGCTTAAAACTCTCCATTAGACCCGTCCACAGTCATTTTTCGTCATTCAGAACAGCTATACCTTCGTCTTCGTGACGCCAAGGTGCTACTCCCCAAGTGAAAACACACCATTTTGGGGCAAAGTTGGATCGTCCGCTGGGAGTAAGTGATGATGAATGTCGAGGGAGCGTACGGAGGAACGACGTTGATACTGGGGAGAACGATCAGGATGAAAATAGGTCTCAAGAAGGAAACTCACTGTGGGACTTCCTCCCTCTGTCTCGTCCTCTCACAGCCATATGTCGCGTTCACTCTCAGTGTCTGTACGATGTGTTTACAGAACGATATCGAGACGGCTCGCGAGACGGGCATCGATCGATAATCATTGAGTGCTGAGCTACTGCTTGGACAGCGGTCCCTCTGACGTCGTGGATGAACACCGTTGGATGAACCTGTGCCGCACGGACCCGTATTCCAGGTGGAAAGTCAACAGAGTGCATGTGTCGCACCCTAGTCTCTCTCCGTCACACATCGGGCTTGCTCGACATGGTAGTCGTAGGAAAGAAGATGTATTCTTCGTGGTGCAGGGTCATTGTTTACGAGTACACTGCATCTATATGCTCTGTATGTCATCGTCCTTTGAGCGAAGGATATCGTAGGGAGGGACCAAGGTGAAGAAAGTGACGTAGACTACAAAGCAAGTAAATTCGTGGGTAAGTCAGACGAAGGGAAGGGACGTACATATCCTGAGTCTACCACCGCCTCCGACCATCCTCCCTCGCATCACCTTTTCTGCGCCACCATCACCTTCAGATCTTCCTCGCTGAATGAAGAGACGTTGTAATTTCATTCAACAGCGCTGCAGTCATCGTTGATGGCCAGGAGAGGTTGGACTATGGATGGATGAATGTTTGGCTCGGCAAGGAGTCAAACAAAGCGTGCTATCTTCCATGCTCCGCTTTCGGCAAAGTGCGATGGCTCATTCAGTCTACGTTGCTGTCCCTCAAGCTACAAGGGCAATGCTTATCGAGTTAGCATTAAACAAGCCTATCTACGTCTCAACGCGACGATGTATCGAACAAGCCTAACATCTACCCTCCTCCGTGGTATCAAAACAAGTCCTGGCCAGCCTGAGTGGCCGCGCGAACAAACTTGTGAAGTTCAACTTTGACGACCGCAACTGGTACTGTGGCCAGTGTTTTTTTCTCTATGATTCCTTCGTAAGGAATCAAGCTCAACCGAAATCCCTTTGCTCTTTCTCTTTCTCAGAACGACCTCAGATTATTTCCTTATGTGCAGGTTATCATTGAGTATGCCCTCACTGACTCAAATTCCGATTCACTGCCTTGGAGTCTTTGCCCTTCTTGGGGGGTTGTCAGTCTGCTTTATGATACATCTTTTATGCATACTACTAGCATTCTCTTCGTATTGCATCTCCGCCTCAGGCTCTCTGCATCTTTTACGGACATTATACCGTGGAATCGTGATTCGTCCCCCCCTCGGTCTACCTGTATCTCTGAAAAGAATTGTCTAAAACTCCACAACGTCAGTTGCCATCATCAGTATGCACCTCCGGCATGCACATTTCATGGTAGACTTGATCGAAGGATCAGATTTACCTGGGGCATTCTTCGATGCTGATGGATGGTACGTAGTTTTCTCCTCTATATCGCATCATCGTGTCCCAATTACGATCATAGCGTGTATTTTAATGCCTCTAAGTTTTGGGCTTTTCTCCCCCATCCATCGGCGAAGTTCCTTACCGATCTTCAAACCCTATGCAAATTCCGACACTCAATACGAGGTCAATACGGAAAGTTCCTCTCCGGCACATTCTTGGAATATTTCTTGCCGGCGAGCGTGTCCCCAGTACTTGGACCCGTGAGTAATCTTCACCTTTGGGCACATACGAATGCTGAGTACGGACATTGGCCTTCCCAGTTTGAAGCTGCGATCGAACACCTGGAGATAGCGGCAGAACGAAAGGATAGTCCACAAATGCAATGCCCGATTATCATGCCATTGAGGTTGACCGCATTCTGAGCCGCTCGGTTGACCAATTTCTTGCCGATCTCAGTGTCGCTTACCGTGACCTCGCAGCTGGTATACAGCCGATTATTGGCTACTTTACCGATGTTCATGTTTATGACGAATTCGGTGCGAAAGAGCTGGATACTCAGATACTTCCGAGTCAAGCAGATGAAGCCTACAGGAATATTCCTTGGTAGGAGTATCATCCAATTCTACCCTTTTCGTTGAAGGCGCATTCAATGTAAAACCCCGACGTGAATCAGCAACAGCCTACTTCGACTTTCTATCTAAAAATGAGCATGAAATCCGGAATCTTGTAGAACATGCAGCGATATTCTAAGACCATTTAACCGTCTTCGAGTGCTGTGCTCAACGGTATTCTAATTGTTTAGCGACGGTAATAGTTCTTAGCCCTTGTTTTATTCTGTCACACATCTTATTTTTACTAGACCAAATGGGCCGCGCCTTCAGAGCTGTCAGGCGTCTCTACCACCACAGAACTTTGTAGCACCTTGGAGCAGTTCAGGCAACGCCTTGAATCCATCTTTGCTTGGGATGACCGCAACACTCCACCCCACCGAGTGACAGAAAGGCCTCCTATAGACAGTGATTGCACAACGGAATCTCTAGTAGAAAGCTATTCTAGTTCGCAATGAATATGATTCCTTGAATCTTCATGACATGTTAACGTCTAACTTGGGGATGCATATTTTTCACTGGCAGCAACAACGAGAACAACAAATCCTGATTATGCGCGGGTCGCAATTAAGGTTTATAATGAGAGGAAGGTACCAATACATATATGGATTCTTCATCCCAACAAGTATGAAAGCAGTATATTCACACTTTACCAGCCCCCATCAAATCCTTCCCGATATTCCCATGTCGTCGCAGCCGTCGCCAAAGCGAGCTCACGGTCAATCGGGAATTGAGGGTCAGAGGTTCGCCTCCTTCAAAAAAGACCCTGAAGTCTGAAACAGTAAGAAGGATCTGCTCCCTATACTGCGGTTCCAATTCAAAGTGTTCCGGAATAGTATCGAGCTTCTGTAAGCACTCGGTCCACACCGGGTGCTCTGGGCAACACTGTGCAAGGAGGCGGAGGTGGGGGATGTCCTTCCAAATGATGAACATCGCACAAACAGCAAAGATATTGTTGAGCTCAAAGAGGTATGCCACTGCAGTGTCCGAACTCCTGACCCCACTAACAAAAGCCCCCAAGACCCCTTGCAGATGAAAATAACTCAGGAAAATCTTCTTGTACCCACGGAGCTTGACTACATAGTCAAGAAGACGTCCAGAAACAAAACGGGATAAAATCTGATTTGCAATGGGCCCATTGGCCTGCAGGAATTGATACACAAATCGGAGTGTCATGGGGTCAGAGGAGAGTGTCCAGTCTGGGGATGAGATGGCGATTTGGGCCATGGTTGGGGTACACCAGTCAGGCAAGAAAGCGGGGGCAAGGGGTTGTGGATTTGAGTGTTTGGAGAAACAGCATCAGCGTGGTACGCTGATTATCTACCATCATAGTGGTGCCAAAGTCATCTGAAGAAAGCAGCATATACAGGAGCTTCAGCACCGCATATTGATTGCTGTCTAGTTCAAAAGGAGTCTCATTGGCAGAGAGATAGGGGTAATCGATACCCATGTAAATTCCGATGTTTCTCAGGACCTCGACAAAAAGCCTTTTCATAGATGGATTAATCACCGTCTTTCGGATAGAGGGTGAGCCGGCCAGCGTCAGCAGCAAAAGTAGGCGTGGATCTTGAGGAGCCGGGAATTCGTCAGTAGCGGGATCAGGATGGAAGATGCTATCCTTCACATGCATGAAACCCTTATAAAAGGCATCAACGATGTCTGGATACAGATAATTGTAAACGGCGTCCTGAAGAGATACAGCACGGTGATCCTGACGAGAAATTGAATGAATCTCCATGTTATTTTTCAGGAAAAGGGGAGGTGGCTTGTAGTCGGCAAGCCAACAGCCCGATGGAATCATCAGGAATAAGGGAATCAAACCGCTCTCTAGAGTGAAGGGTAGGAGCCTCTGGAGAAGACGGGCCCATACAATGGGCTGCAGGTAAAGCTGCTTATCTCGTGATTCCGTAGATTGAGCTTTGACTAGATTCGCAATCTCATTGGTACGCGAAGGATCAAACAGGTAGCCGACGCACAGAATCTCCGCGTAGGTTTCCATGGACGGCCGATCTATTCGCTTCAGCCAGATGGGCAAGATATCAAAGCGGAGGGTCATGCGAATAAGGCGATCGATGACACTTTCCTGGCGAGTTATGGCCATGCGGTCAAGGTTGTCATGATTGAAAATTTCTGAAAACCTCTCCACATATTTCTTTAAGGGCTCCACTGACCGTAACGGTAAGGCACTGGTTGATTGGATGACTATATTCTGTACACTGGGGTTGGAGGACATGTTCAACAACCAGCCCAAGGCATATACATCAAGGTCATCAGCCCTGAGTTGAGCAGCTGCACGCTCGATGTCTCGGAACCTGCGAGGAGGAAGCTTGTGAGGAGATTTTGTGGGTGTCAAGGGCCTCAAGGATGATGAAACCAGAGTGATGAAGCGGATGATATAGGCATAGGAAAGGAATATGTACTGCGTCAGTGGTGTCTTATACGGGCACGAAGAGTACATAATTGGCAGGAGGTTGCTGACAAAGTACGCAGCAAAAGATATAAGTGTGATAGTCCCAACAATGGATGCAATTGCTGCTTGCAGTGGGACCAGAAAAAGAACCAGGCCGACGAGGAATATGCCAAGGGCCATGCTCAAGAGCAGGGGTAATAAACCGATGATGAAACCCACACCCCATTTCTCCAGCCCCATGAACCGGAATTGGCGGACACGGCACCTATCCTGAGGTGTCCCCTTGGGCATGGCGATGTACTGATGGATCCACTGTTTCGTCAGGACAGCAAACAGAGCAGTAGCGAGACTGAACGAAAGACTGGTGAACCACAATCCATTGATCAGTGAATCGGATATTGTGGGATGGAAATTGGAGAAGGGGGTAAGATCTGAACGGGGTACATTATTGACAAGAGTACCATTAGCCGCTGCGCGCTGGACATCGATGAGCTCGAACAGAAGTGTTGCCGTGACCTGACCGTAGTCAATTTGAAGATTCTGTGATGTTTGAACGACGAACGTAGTGACCACGGCTGAGAAGAGACCAGCCTATACAAGGATGAGTAAGGAAACAGTGACTTCTGAATGTCATACTTACGAAAACGAGCAAAACATCTAGTCCATCTCTCCATCCTTCCAACATCTCAATGTCAAATGCACCGCATTCTTCAAGGTATGTCCTCCATACCCTGGCAAGTGGACCCATTTCCTCATACCGCTTATCCTCCGGAAATCTCTGCTCATAGTCAAATGGATCATTCCCTTTGCTCTCAGTGAGATATGCCGCCAATATAACAATGATCCAACATACCTCCGACCTGAAATCCACGCTGCTGCATGCCAAATACACTGCGAAGTAATTTGCGCCATCGTGGCAAGGAATAAGCAGTTGAATTCTCATTTATGTCTAGAGGCTGGGAATCGTCCACAGGATCATCCGACGTCTCTGTGTTGCCTTGAGTGCCATGAGCTGGCCTTGCCGGCTGCTGAGCCTCAGGCTGGGAATCACCCGCAGTAGCATCCGACGTCCCTGTGTCACTTTGAGTATCATGGGGTAGTGTTTGGAGGGTTTCGCAGTCTTCGTCTGGTACGATATCGATGGAAGGCATGGCTGCCGAGTGGTGCGAGGAAAAGAAGAGCTCCCTAGGCGCCGAGGCTGTATAGTTGTACCCACGTCGGGCCGTGATAACAGAAGCCGTGGAAGTATATAGGCGTCAAGGCTGGTGACATTTGATTAACAATGTACAAATCGAGGCTAACACCCGTATGGGCAGAGATCCTCTCTGCTGGCGCCATCGTTTGTTGCGGCCCATTCTGCCTTGACACGAGAGAGTGAGACTGAGATGTGACGGTGGTTTGGCGAGATCCGATACATAACCTTTTTGAGCGACATCTGTCATCCTGAAGTGAAGCAAGTAGGGCACCCGCCCTCATCGTCTCCCTCTGCTGAAAGAGCCCCTTGTCACACGTTGTTGGCGAGGAAGGAATTATTCGTCGTGAATAGTTGTCGTCAAAAGTGCTAAGGCTAAATTAGGCTTAGAAAAGAGGATCAGTGAACTCACTTTGGTTACCCAAGCGATCCGAGGCCCTCTCTCGTCCCCAAGCTAAGCTGTCGCCACCGACTCTTTAGCTTGCTTGCAACGTCTGCGTCACGCATCAAGTGTCCAGAGAGGCGATCACTAGTGTAATGGACGTCGGCGATGACTAGGCCGGCTTACCGGCCCGGTGACTGGAACGGTATATTTGGGCCAGGCCCTATATTTGGCTCGAGCCAAACGATCCAACCTTGCCCCTCGCCGCCATGCTCTGCTTTTATTCAACCTCGTCCTTCATTCTGGTTCAAGCTCAAGGGCCTTCGATTCTTGTGTGATGCGTGAACATAATGTAAGTAACCTTCGATATGTATTCTATGTGGTATTTACCTTTCATTTCAGCCAACTGTTTTGACCACTGAAACCCTCGAAAGCAAGACCAGACTTTTTGGTCCACCCGAACCCACGCTGAAGAGGAGGACCTAAGGGCAAAGGCGCGCGCATGCGGATGCCAGGTGAGTTTCTCGCCTGCTGAATGATGTGTATATCCTTACCTTCTTCACACAGCTCTCCGTTCGTGACCTTACGCGACGAATGGCCTCTCTTCCCCCAACGAAACTCCAGTCATCAAGAAAGCTCTCGGTGCCCTGGACGACTCGAGACAGTGTGTTTTCAAACGGGGAGCTGTATCTTAGGTCCTTGAAGGCAAGGATACGGTCAACGATTTGCCCGCGGCGATCCTGAGTGAGCACTTTCGCGTGCCGAGCGGTGTGCACATTCCGACCTTCTTGGCACAGTATTCCTTCCTTCCGCTACACTCTCTGCGAAGACCACAGTCCGCAACGATGACCTCTGCCTCCCGATTTTGCACAAAGACGACGTATCGACATCCGTGAGCAGGGCCATCATTCGAGCACGGAAGGGCTGGGTAGTTACCTCCCGTTCACTCACATTTCCTGCTTCTTACCCTCCAGTTATCCGGGCAGGAGCAATTTTAGCTCGAGGCGACATATCTTCATCCGGCGAGCAAGCGGGACGGCGGGAACGAGATGATGTAGGAGGTGGTATGACAGTCTCATGGGAGTTATATAATAGACGGGGTGCGGACATCTGGGAAGCGACATTAGGGCTGAGAGGGATGTGTGCGCTATAAAGCATTTCTGCTCAAAATGCGGCAGCTTTGCTAGACCGCTGGTTGTAGGTAGATATGGGATTCAGTATGAGAAACGGCTCATTTGTCATTATGTAGGTTAGCTGTAATATAACCAGTATGTGAGCACCCCGACAACCCAAGTATCTGAAAAAATTTCCTCCAACCATGGTCAAGACGAGTGTCCGAGCAAAGGCGACCCGAAAACGATACGCGAGGGAAAATCGAGCTGGGTTGTTGATGAATTCGGCTTTCTGAACAGAGTTCAGGTTTCTGAAGGTTCGTTAAGAAAGAAATGCGTACTCGTATTGTAACGATAGACATTGCGCCAGTCTTATTAGGTGCGTCTACACCGCCATCCTTGGACGACTTTCACAAACTGCTTTCATCGACGCGCTCACCAGCATCCGGGTCGCGCCAATCACTTTCGTCGACACCCTGTCGACTCTATACCGCGCTCTCAGGCCAGAGCGGCATCGTCACAAATCACTAAAGGCAGTCATTAGCGTGCCTATATCGAGTGTAAAGGACATGCATGTGCTTACACTCATATTCATTATTACTATCTGAATCAGGGCTTGTTATCCCGAGTTCGAGATAGAATGAAGAATAGCCTTACCTGGTACATGGCTTAATTTAACAGTGTACCTCCCATTTCGAGATATGGAGCTACAGAAGGGTTGTTACCTTGGTCGCCGTCCTACACAAGTCCATGTCAGCAACAGAAAGCAAAGCAGAGTGCAAGAATACGTACCAATATCACTGTACCCAACCGAACGACCCTTAATCTGATCCAACGAGTCCGTCCATTAGCCCACCGAGTCAAGTTTCGGCTGTGGAAGGGCTCGCACTGTGTTCCGGCGAGCTCGTCGTACGTGGATGACTGTTACTGATGACGCGTGCGTGTGAGCTGTGATCAACTTTCTGTTAGCTTAGAGTCAAGTATCTAAGCCATCGCAATTGCTTACCGAACATAGCCTCACGTTCCGACCCGTCCTCGTTCAAGCTTATCGTCTCTTCTAAAAACACGTTGTAAACGGGAATCGGAAGAATAGTAGCCTAGAGATTACACACCATTACGCGCAAACTGTTGGGAAGCGAGCTTAGCAAAGTTGAGAAAATAAGAATTTCATCATAGTGAATCTACACACCTTCAATTCCATTTATCCTACCAATGAAGGTTAAGCTTGTAGACTTTGAGCCCCGCCGTCTAGCTAGACAAGAGTCGTAAGCAAAGATTTAATTTATAACGACGAAAAAATATAAGAAATTACCTCCTCGGTCAATGATGCATACGCGTCGTCAATTTTAAAATGTTAATGAGGCGCCGCAGAAGCTTCGTAGCGTGTTGAGTTTGTCTTGAGGATGAAAAGGAGCGAGCATGGCCTTGAATGGATTGTTTCCTTTGTGAGCTGATGCATCGTCGTCCCGGTTGTGTCCTACCGAAATGAACACTGGCATCTTGGGAACGCGTCCTATACAGATGGGAGGCCTGGCTAACGAGGAAAGCGAGCGACCCCGGCACATGTGTCGTCCCTCCTTCTTCGTCACTCCGAGGCTTGCTCGATACCGCCAATCGCAGACGTGTTTCCAGGGTATCCGTGTTTTTTCCGAAGCTGTGTACGATGTTGGCCTTCAAAGGAGAGACGTCACCGTGAGATGGAGATGGCGCTACGGAGATGCTGAATACCGGTGAAGGTGAGCGAGAAGACAGCACCTACCAATATCTGCTTGCCGTTGAACATGCTGCTCCTCAGACGAAAGCATGCTATCTCGGAACAAATTCGGGTCGGCCGTTCATGGAAAGCTTCTTGCATCGTTGGAAGAAGGCGGCGAAAATTGCGAGAGAGCATCGGGGACGAATGTCATCGAAACTGCGAGAGATCGTTCATGAGAGTAAGTATCACTCGACGTAGAAGTGAACCCACATTGAAGCCACTGCTAATAGTGAGGTCCTCCTCTTCAATGTAGGTCCGCTCGCCCGCCAGAAAACCATCCAAAATATCGGGTCTTGAGCTAACAAGTCGGCTACTAAAATAGAGAGTAAATAACATTCACAATTACCCGACATCAAACATACATGGCTCACAAGCGTGACTAGATAGTTTCGCAGATTGATTGAAGGCTTGAACAGTGTTGAAGGGCAGCAAAGAGCGGGCATGGATGATGCAGGTAGGCTGAGTCCGCTTTGTTTGGCTCGAGCAACATCGCTTCTGGTCATCGACGCCCCTCACGACTCGAAATCGTACTGTGCAATGCGTATCACACAGGCAGCCTGTATTGGTGTTGCTCGCGTTTGCAAGGAAGGCAGCGCTATGACAGAAGAGTGAGCGTCGTGAAGGCGTGTACGTAGCAGGCCCTTAGCATTCCGAATCCCTGTCGTAAAACCCTCCATTAGTCTTGCCCACACTCATTTTTCGTTGTTGAGAGTGGCGACACATGTATCTTTGCGTCGTCGTCTTCGTGACGCCAAGGTACTACTCCTCGGACAGAAACACGTTATTTTGGGCCAAATTTGGGTGGTCCAGTTTCATGCACCGCTGGGAGTAGGTGATGAGGGAGCGTCGGAGATGTAGGGACAAACGACGGAGAATGTTTAGGATGAAAAAAGGCCTCAGGAAAAGTAAGGGGTGTTGTTTCCGCTGCCTCTGGGGCTTGCTCGCTGAGTATCGAGCTACTACTTACTACTTGAACAGCGAGCCCCGACACCGCCATTTGGAGGTGGAGGGAGTAGGCTATGGAGGAAAGCCATTGGATGAACCTGCACTCGATACCCAGTGCGGGGCATACCAAGAATTCGGTCATGAAATGTGATTGCCGAAATTGTATCGGATAACGAAGGGAGGTATGAAGGACATGACGCACGGTCCCGTGTGTGAGGGTCGACGAACGGCAAGCGCGAGCGGAAGAGGCACACAACCACAGGAACGGGTCAGGGAGGAGATGATAAGCTCGATCCAAAGGCCGAAGTTGGTGCTCCCTGAAAAAATATTGGTAGTCGAAGTCGTCGACGACAAGGGCGAGCGCTTTGTAGCACTACCCATCAAGGATGCGAAGCAGCATTAACATCATCGATGGTGCATGTCCAAGAAGGTAGTGATGGAAGGGACGCCAGTCATGAAGGTCGCGGTATTCATTTATACGCCCGTACATGGGCTCGTAGCCGGCATTTCACAGGAGTAGGCGGGGAAACCTGCGTTCTCGCGGGAGTAAGTAAGTACCGTCGCCGTTGCTACCGACGTCGTTGTCGCGTGGTTCCAGGAATAGTCACGGCATCAAGGCACGCCGATTGTTCACCTCGTCGTCGATCCACTTCCACTCCCTACCACCATCATGGATGCGACTCCTTCCTTTTCCTTTATCTCGAAGCGGACATCGGATGAAGGAGGCAAAAAAATCATAGTCTTTGGATTCAGAATATCTACTAGCAAGATGCCCAATATCGGATGAAGCTACTGCGGAAGACAATGAAGGGGATTCTGCGATCTCTGATGGGCCGTCTGTGATGGAACGCGAAGAGGTGGAAGAGGAAGAGGTGGATTTGGACGCTAATATGGAGGATCTGGATGAGAGCGACGAGGAGGGATATTGAAGAAGTGGACACCGCTGGCTTAGAAGGACCAAGTGAGTCCACTTCTGCGCTGAATGATACTTATTCTCATCTCCCGCAGTAAGGATGTCATTTGTCCCTACACTCCGCCTATTCCTTGCCCTGGGACAGCACACCTTTCTCTGGATTCTGGCGTCTCGACCATCGTTCTCTAGAAGTGACTACGGGCCCCGGCAGGAACGGCGACATCATGCTCGGGCGCAGGAAGGCACGTCCTGCTGGTAAGACTCTCACTCGTCTACGCTGCTAGTCGCTCATCTCTTGTTAGTCGACCCTTTCTCTCAAGCTACCTGCCCCGGCACCTAGAAACCGATGTCGTGTCTCAACGCGATGATGTGTTGAACAAGCCTGCCATCTCCTTGGACAACGACAGTGCAAACAGCAGATAAGCGCTAAGAATGCGACCTACCCGTAGCAAGCGGACAACCCGACCCTTCCTGGTTCGCGAAGTGAGTGAGGCGGTGTCGAGACTATCAAAGGCATTAGATGAGTTCTTTCATTGCTATGTGATGCGTACAACCTCATACCCCTCAGACAGCACCACCGACGATGCGTCACCCACCTTTCGCGTATGTCCCGATTTCGCCCAAAGCAAGCATCAGGCCTCCGTGGAATGGAACTTGACGCCACGCCTGCATGCAGAGGGCTCGCCCTTCTCTCCTCCAGCTTCCGGCACCAGCACTCCAAATTCTTGATCTTTACAGGGACGGTAGGGATGGGAATGACACGTTCGATTACGAATCGGTACGAGAAACTGGGCCCGCTTGGAGAACGTATACGCTGGATTTGACTCCGAGATTTTGTGAATGTAATATTTAAAATCCATCGTTTTGTCACTCATGTTTGTGTCCCAGAATCTTCAAGTCGCTCCACGCACCAGCCTCCTGTGCACGTCAATTCCGGTACATGGGCTTGGAGTCACCAATTCCGAGTCCAAGGCGGCGTAGATCTGGTGCAATGCCATCCTCGTCACAGCGTCATTTGTTTTCGTCGCTGGTTCCCTTTCTCTTGGCACCAAGAAGCCGACGCAAAAAAGTCTACCATCTACCAGCGCAAGGGACCTGCTCCTCGCGCATATCCTTACCGTAGCGCTATCTTCAACCCTCGGGGTTCTCTCGTATGCTGTGTGATGCGTGCAAGCTCATTTTCCTCGGACAGTACCATCGCCTACCCACCAACACCTGCGCTGACAACGCAAACTCTCCGTCAGCGGAGCGACACGATTTCAAACGATGTAAGCAAGCATCAGGCCTCTGTGGAAGAAAATCTCACAGAACTCGACGAGCAGCAAGAGGGGATAAATGGTGGTCCCATGCAGAGGGCTCACCCTTCTCCAAACATGTGTTCTGAATAATGCGGCTTCCTTAAACGAACATCGAATTCTTGATCTTATGTCCGGCAACAGGTTCATCGACCCTCTCTCCTTCATTGGTGAAGATACCGATACCTGTCTATGCAGAAGAGAGTTTTGACTCCACATGATGTCCGGCGAGCAGCGGAGGATCGCATCGAGATAGGTAAGATCCTTGCCTGAAAGGACGCCGCTGTATACTGATAGAAATTGAAATGGATGCGGTGTATTCGAGAGCCACGTTTATATTCGGTCGGGACAAAATATAGAGCATGATGGAGAATTGGGCTCGTTCGGTCACTGTAGCATCCATTCACATAAACCTGGGGAAATACCGTAACTTTGTCTGCGTCTTTTTCATTCTGAATCCATGAAGTTTTCTACTTGGTGTACGAGTTTCTGAAGCAATGGTCCTTCTCTATTGCTTAGTTGAGCCTCCTGTCTATGCTACCCGTTGAAGGAACCCGCATGTTCTATTCCCGCGTTTTCATTTTCGAGGGGTTTCTATCTACAATCTAATGGGACTGGATTACCATTCGTTTTATTGAAGAGAGATAGATACGCGCGCGAGTGCAGAATGAGTGTAAGAGACGAGCAGAGTCGAGGGAGAGGATGCGACGACGATGTAGATAAGGATGTCCACCAACAGAGTAGAAGGTACTACCCCGGGGCATCCACTTGGGTCAAAAGACGTAAAGAGCAAGCCCGCGACTTCCGAGACGAACGTGCGTCTTCCTGTGGGCCGTGGAGCAAAAGGTGGGTGAAGAGTAGGTACCAACTATTCCGCACACACTTGAAAGTGAAGATCACGATGACCAGAAATAAGCAACGCGTCGTCTTGGATCAAAGTCGCGTCGTTCAGGGCTTCTTCCATAAAGAGTGTCGAGGCTGAATTGGGATAAGAAAAGAGCATCACTCGGGGCAATCGTGACAGTGAACTCACTTTGGATACTCGATACCCTCTCCTGTTCCCCCGCCGACGTTGGTGTTCTGGCTTTCCATCGTTGTCGGGTAGGGCACTTGATCGCCTCGTCTTCGGATGAAAACTCAGAACTGGGACCGGAGATGTCGTCGCTGCGTGTTAAGGATGCAGGCGGATGCTATTCCTTCTACTCGACGCGTCGAGACCCATTCGAAAGAGATACGGACGGCTAAGAGGCACTGAGTGAAAGGGCGTGCTGGGAAAGGAAGAATCCAAGATAACCCTTGAGATCGACGAGGAGACGCCATAAAAGAGAGAGGGTTGATCCACAAGGGCTTTCCAGATGCGCGGATTCTGCAACTTGAGCAGTCGCTTGAGTAGAATGTCGGATTTATTCGGGCGTGCTGAATAGAGGAAACTAAAGTAAAGGTGAGATTGCTGTGACTGAATTTATTCTCTTACCCTTGTTAACTCCTGGCGTATGTTACAGCACGGTATTGAGACGGCTCGCGAGATGGATGTTGATCAAGGGGGAGGCGCGGCTAAATTCCGGCAAAGAGGGTAGGGGGGGAGGGGGGGAGGGGTCCTGACCTTAAACACGATACCGACTTACCTTATCTAGCACTGAGAGAGGCCCTAACGAGGCATAGAGTGATAGTTTTATATTAGTGGGATATATTGTGAGGGTGTTAAAGCATTCAATATGCTTTATATCTGGGTACCGGCAACCCCCGCCAAAATTCGCGCTCCGAGCGATCTCGATCAGGGCCCAATATATGTGATTTCCATGGATGTACCTTCTGCAGCTCGAAGGAAGAAGATTCACGAGTACTTTTGCAGGAACATTTTACTCAGGACATAATTTTACATGTTTTCTTCAGGGCAATTTATTTTTTAGACCCTGGTTTACCATAGTTTCATCGCATTTATAGCATTTAAAATGCTTTTAAAAAAAAAGTGCTCTGAAGAAAACATGTAGTTTATTTTTAAATGATATTCTGTAATTTTTTCGAAGTGATACAAGGTCTGTGGAAGCCTGTACCAGGTCCGTTTGGATGAGCAGTCCAAAGGCTTTGCAAATATAACCTTATAGCATTTAAAATGCTTTTTTTTAAAAGTGCTCCAAAGAAAACATGTAGTTTATTTTTAAATGATATTCTGTAATTTTTTCGAAGTGATACGAGGTCTGTGGAAGCCTGTACCAGGTCCATTTGGATGAGCAGTCCGAAGGCTTTGCAAATATAACCAAACAAACATTTACACAGCTTTTTGCACTTTTGCACACCTTTCAAGCACACAGAACCTTCATGAGATGCCATCCTAACTTTCAAAGATACTCTGGTACCACCAAATGTCAGTCCACACAGCAAAAAGGCCAATTAACAAGGGTCCGTGCTGCTCATCACACTTCAATGAGATTAACATTGATTTGCCATCAGAATAGCCAAAAACGAGCTTAGTCAGCTCACGTTCTGGAACCGGGCGTTGCCGGTGCCCATATATGATATATTATATCCCTTTTCAATCCCTTTTCACATGTTATGATGAGTGACGGCAACCCGGCCGGCAACTACGGGTTGACTTCGGGTCATTATACTGATTGCAATTCATTACTAAGCTATCCATATATGGCTATATTACTACCATATATGGTAGGAGGGGGAGGGGGGGAGGGGTCCACCGAGCCTTATACACGAAAATGTACGTCATGTCTGCGATTTTATTTCCGCCGCCCCCTTGATGTTGATGACCAAAAGTGAATGTTTGGCTCAACGCTGGTTGGACCAAACAAAGCGAACTCCTTACTTACTTCATCCATGCTTGCTTCAAGTTTTAGCATTCTCTCATATCACCCTTCAATGACTCTACGAAGCTGCCGAATGATTTTTTTGGCAAGCGAGCGGACCTATACTCAAGAGGATGACCTCACCGTTGGTAGTGGTGGCTTGGTGAGTGCCAACGTGCGTTCACTTCTGCGCAGAATATTCTCATCCTGAATTCCCATCTCTCACAGTATTAATGGCATTCGTCCATTGATATTTTCGCCGCTTATTGCCAATGCTTCAAAAGCCTTCCTTGCCCCGAGACGATACACCTTTGCCTGGGAACGGCAAACATGCAAGGTCATATGTCTCTACCTCAACGACGGGAAGTGGCTGCGGGCGGTGGGACTGGGAACGGTAAGTGCTGTCATCTCGTCCCATTTCACGGACATTAATATCCACCCGCCATCTCCGTAGCGTCATCCTCGTTCCTCTCAACGACGGCATGGAGGCCTACCCGGGAAACGCGTCAGCTCACAAGACAGCAGAGTCTCTCCACTGAAGGCCAACGTCATGCACAGGTTCTGAGAGCACACGGATGCCGTCAACCCACGAGGGAGCTTTCTGCGATTTCTGTTTTTTTGCTGCCAGACGAGAATGCCTTAGAGTGATGGGGTAGCGAAAGTAACTGCAGGAGGGAAGGATGCTGTATGTGCGGGGGACGGTAAGTTCCTCCCATTCAGTCTACATCACTTGTTGCTCACTTTACCGTTAGCCAGATCTCCTACCAGTGTGGGACGCTCTATCTTAAGCTATGATGTCAGTGCATCTCGGCAATAGAGTATCTATCCACGAGCGGTCGATGATGTATCGAACAAGCTTTCTATCCACCTGGGAGCACAACCACACTGCAGGAGATTTCGTCAAAGAATACAGAGAAAGCAGCCTGCGTCTTGGCCATTGTGTGGAGTTCTGCCCATTCTCCAGCTTCCGAACAGAGCGTCCAATCGTCCTCTTTGTCTCCCGCTGCCTTGCTCGTTTATTCCACCGCTCTAGTTTTGGCCCTAACCTCGGTTTGAAACCTCTCAGGGCACTCCCTAGCTTTCGTTTCTGTCGAGTCTCAGTCCAACGGAAGCATTATCAAATAGAGTTTTTTGTCTTGCGACGACTAAATCCACGGCAAAGAGGATGACCTCGATGATGGCCTTGTATTGGGCTTGGGAGAGATGCCTAAACCATGTAAGCTCTCGCGTGTCAAGCGCAGTGTACATTGATGACATTACCCAAAGACGATGCTATAAAGACTCAGAAGTGAGGAGACGGTGGAGCAGGGAGAGGAGATTGTAGTGGTAGGTCCGCTTTCTTCTCGGCCGCACGCAGAGCAACTCACCCTTCTCACAGATCTCCCGTACGATTTTCTTCGGTGAGGGGCACTAGCGCATGGTGCGGATTTTTGATCAAGATGACTTATCGCGACGAACAGGGTATTTGTCAGGGCGATACTAGAAGTGTCACGGAACGGCAGTAGATGTGCCAAGAATGGGGTCCTCACATACCCAGGCGTCTACCGGCTTTGTAGTCCACGCCACTTCCTCCATTCAGGTCCCTCTGGTGACTGCGACTTCTATCCCTGGAAGAACACTTGTATAGGTGCAGTCTACTGAACCACGTTTTTTGAGACGGCGTGTCAAACTAGTCCACGTGACGGGGCGCAGAATGATCACTGGAGAACTTTACTCCCTGGAGAGCGGTTGTTGGAGAGCCATCTCTCGACGGAGGGAGAATGCACTGGAGAGACGCTTATCGGAGAGCGATGAGCTGGAGAGTTGTGTCATTGTGGAGAGGTTCGCTGCAGGCAGAGTATATCATTCCATTCACCACTTAGTTTGTATGTAGGTACTTACGTCAAATAGATGGGAGGTTGCCCTCCTTCACAGGACTTCATCGGAACAAAGTTAAACGGTCCTTGATTTCTGAACGGCGAGAGTAGATGCCCCGAAATGATACACTTGCGAAGACGTTGATTCATACTATGGATAGAATAATGAGGAATGTCGTTGCCTATTTACACTTCACTGATACTGCTACTAGGATTCATCATAATTTCCTCTGTTTTCGCCGCCGTATCACTGTGCTGCCGCTGCCGCAACCGATGCCACAGCTTCGGTAATGACTTCATCGATGACCGTTCATTCACCGGGTGTTCATCTTCAACTGGAGCTTGTCGTGGTGGCTGGGGATCAGGTGTAGGTAGACCAAGGCTTCCCACACATCCTCCTTCAACAAATTCCTTAAATTTTGAAACCCTATCATGAATGATCTGGTCTTCACCATCACCTAGCAGACGAAAGTGCGCAACCAGTGGCGTAGCGTCAAGCTTCCGCAAGCACTCGGGCCAAGCTGGGTGATCTGGATGAACTTGCGCGAGACGATGAAGGTATTGGGTAAGACTCCTACAAATGTGCACCGCACAAATGGTGAAGAGGTTCTCAGGTTCGAAAATGTGTGCTGTGAACTGCTGTAAGACCTGGTGGTCCAACACATCAGGTGTCATCCGAACGATAAACATATCCAAGATCTGTGGCAAGAGTCCATTGAATTGAATATCAGCACCACGGAGCATGCCTATGTCGTCGAGATGACACCTGGAAGCAAAACGAGAGAAAATCTGATTCACGACAGGGGCGAACCGCAAGAAATAAAGAATGAGTTCGTCTGATTCTTCATCCCTGAATGTCCAGGTCTTATTATCTGGCAAAACAACTCGGGCAAATGTGGAGGCCATGGATGGTGTACACCAGTCCTCGGGAAGAAAATGAGGGCGAGGAGATGTTGAATGAAGCACCCACAGAAACGTCACCAACGTGATACACCGGTCTAGATTGCGCATCGAAGCACTGCCAAACTTGTCCGATGTAATTAAAGTATACAGGAGCTTCAGCACCAAACAGCGATTGCCATCTAGTTTGAAAGAAGGAAAATTGTTGTCAAGCAGAGACAAGTTATGGACATCCATATAAATCCCAATGTTCGACATAATCGTGCCGAAAAAGCTGTCCCTGAAACGATTTGCCGTGGGCACCTTCCAAATAGAAGGCGAGCCAGCCATTGCCACCAATGCATGGAGCCGTGCATCCTGAGGAGCGGGGAATTCATTGGCGGTGGGATCAGGATGGAAGATGCTATCTTTCACATGCTTGAAACCCTCAAAAAAGGCATTGGCGATGTCTGGATACAGATGATGGCGAATGGCCGTCTCAAGATTTACAGCATGGTGGTCCTCATCAGAAATCGAATGAATCTTCCGGTCATTTTTTGGGAAAAGGGGAGGTGGCTTGTAGTCGGCATGCCAATAGTCCACAGGAATCATCAGGAATAAGGGAATCAGACCACTCTCTGGAGTGAAGGGTAGGAGCTTCTGGAGAAGATGGGCCCATATAATGGGCTGCAGGCAAAGCCGCTTATCTGGTGATTCCGTGAACTGAGCTTTGACTAGGTTTGTAATCTCATCGGTAAGCGAAGGATTCCAGTTGTCGACACACAGAATCCCTGCGTAGGTTTCTGCGGACAGCCTATCTTTTCCCGTCATCTGGCGGATGACCCACCAAAGGTCCGAGGGAATGTTAAAGCGGAGGCTCGCACGTATAATGCGATCAAGAACACTTTCCTGGCAATTAATGTCCAAGGAGGAGATGACGGTGGGGTAGGTCTCCGAGAATCTCTCCGCATATTGCATTAGAGGCTCGACCGACTGCAAGGGTAGAGCGCTGGTTGATTGGACGATAATGTTAAGTACACTGGGGTTGGAGGACATGCCAGACAGCCAGCCCAAGGCGTATGCATCGAGGTCGTCGGCCCCGAGTTCGACAGCTGCGCGCTCGACATCTCGGAACTCGCGAGGAGGAGGCTTCGTGGGCGCTGCGACCGACGAAGCTGGAGAGATGAAGAGGCCGTGGTTGATGATATAGGCATAGAAAAGGAATGTGTACTGCGACAGCGGTGTCTTGTACGGGCACGAAGGGTACCAAACCGGAAGAAGGTTGGAGATGAAGTAAATGGCAAAGGTCACAAATGTGATAGTCCCGACGATGGAAGCAATGGCTGCTTGCAGCGGGACCAGGAAAACAACCAGGCCTACTAGAAATACGCTGAGCGACACGTTCAAGAGCAAGGGTAATAAACCGATGATGAAACCCACACCCCATTTCTCCAGTCCCATATACCGGAATTGGCGGACACGGCACCTGTCCCGAGGTGTCCCTGAGGGCATGGCGATGTATTGATGGATCCACTGTTTCGTCAGGACAGCGAACAGAGCGGTAGCGAGACTGAATGAAAGACTGGTAAACCACAGTCCATTGACTAGTGAATCAGATATCGTGGGGCGAAAATCCGAGAAGGGAGTAAGGTTGGAGCGAGGAACATCGTTCACAAGGGATCCATTGGCCGCTGCGCGCTGGATGTCGATGAGCTCGAACAGAAGCGTTGCCGTGACCTGACTGTAATCGACTTGAAGATTCTGTGATGTTTGGACGACGAACGTGGTGACCACGGCTGAGAAGAGACCGGCCTATACAGATATAAGTAAAGAAAAAACGAATCTCGAATACTGCACTCACGAATACAAGCAAAACATCCAATCCATCCCTACACCCTTCTAACATCTCGGCATCAAATCCAGCACATTCTGCAAGGTACGTTCTCCACACCCTGGCCAGCGGACCCAGCTCCTCGTACCGCTTATCCTCCGGAAACCTCTGCTCATAACCAAACGTATCGTTCCCTTTACTCTCGATAAGCTATGCGGAAAGAATCGTAATAATGCCAGGGCAACATACCGCCAACCTGAAATGCACGTTGCTGTATGCCAAAGACTCTGCGACTTGGTTTTCGTTGAGGGTGTCGTGACGGCTGGGGATCATCATTGGGTGTTTCTTGGACATTCTTGGGCGGGATTGGATCTTCATCTTCTACAGTATGGATGGACGGCATGGTAGAGAAGTGAAAGCGAAATGTTACGAATGATATTGATCACACCAGTCACACACCGTGGGACACTGCGCGAGAAAACAATGGAACTACTTTGTTTGTCTGTGGGTGTCCAGCCATTTTCTAATATTTCCTGTGGGCGTACGCATTTGAAAAAAGAAAAATCAAATTGGTATTGGAGATATTTAGACTAACACTTTGAACTAATAAACGCTGCTGCTCCACTGTCTCCTCATTCCAATTTATTGTGTTTACCGCCATCGTCGGCTTAACGTTGACCCGGGGTAAGCAGATAACGAGAGACAAAAATGGGCTAGAGAGTGAATGAAGAACATCGTTGACGATAAAACTGCACGTTGGACATTGATGAGTTCAAACAAGAGTCGCTGTGGCTTGCGTCTTGCGGTGTCTTTGCAGTAAACACAGCAGAGAAAAGGCCAGCCTGTACAACTTTGAGTATTGACAGTATGGTCCTGAAATATTGCACTCACTGAAGACTAATGTAATATCTAATCCATTCCTCCATCCGGCATCAAATCTAGCGTCTTCTTCCAAGTATACCTGGCAATCCGACCAAGCTCCTCGTAGCACTTATCCTGAACAAAGATACAAACACTGCTTAAACAGTCGTCGTTGGTGGCGGCGCTCATTTGAAGGGCCCGAAGAAGCGAGTGGGAACTGAGATTGGGATGAGCACTCGGGAATGTCGGTGAATGGGAAGGACCTACCCATCCCTGGCACGTCTCGTGCCCTAGCCGCCTCTTCCATGACCATTCACTTTCACGGGTAGAGGAGATCGTTCTTCGTGATTTTCTCTCGCTGTTCTACCGTCTCCTTGCTCCGCTTTATCGTTCTTCCCATCATCGTCGAGTTCAGTGAGTTAGACGCTTGCTTTTGCCTTGCACTGTGGGACCATCGTCGCATGTTGAGGGTGCAGGCGGGTTTGTGATAGAGACGAAGTTGTATGATCATGCAGAGCGCCGAAAGGACTCTACGCTTGGGCATCTCCTCCATGACGATGAGTTCTGCGCTCGTCGTGGGGCAAAAAAAAATGTCGTTTTTGTAAAGATGAATACCAGATCAAAATTCGTGTCAAATCTTACTCACATAAAGGCATTCATATTCTGGCGGCACCGCAAAACACCATTTCAAAACACCATTTGAAATACACGGGGATGGCATGATGGTGTTGTTACCGGGATAAGGTCCGTAGCGCTACCGCTATTGAGTGTGTCGCACGGAGTAGAGACACTTTCGAGGGGTACAACGGACAATGATGAGAGCAGGACCTGGGCCCTACGATACCCAGGGCAGAGAATTCGGTCAAGAAATGACTGAATGCAAAATGCTGAGATTGTATCTGACAACGAAGAGGAATATCGATGCAAGGACATGACACACGCTCTCGTGTGTGAGGCCTTGAGGGTCGACGAACGGAACGTGCAAGCCGACGGGAACACAATACACAGGAACGGGGACAGGGAGGAGACGAACTTGATCCGAAGGCCAAAGTTGGTGCTCCCTGAAAAAAACGAAGTCTTCATGCCACCGTGGTAGAGAAAAGGGCGGCCAATTTGTAGCCCTACGCATCAATGGCACGGGGCGGCATTAATGTCAGGCCCTGTGAGTGTGCGCAGCGTCAGACCAATGGTGGTAATGGAGGGGATGCCAATCATGATGAAGGAAACGAAGGGGAAGGAGCAAAGCACAGATTTTGTGGGACGTCGCATTGGCAATTATGATTGCTCTGAACGCGGTTCAGATTGTGAACGTCGAACGGCGATGAAAAGGGAGGAGTCGTGTCCATGATGCCCGTCGGGAATTGCCACCGTGATCATTCCTGGAACAATGTTGGTAGCGACAGCGACGGTACTCCCACGAGAACGCAGGTTCCCCCACCTGCTCCTTCCGCCAGTACCCTATACCACTGCGAAATGCCGGCTACGAGCCCATGTACAGTCGGATGAACGAGTACCGTGACCTGCAACGCGAGATGGATGAGCTTAGTGAGGAAGAATGCGAGTTGGAGAAATGGTATTGCGCACCGTGGGCCAAGTTCAAGCTATCGCTCATTCGTTCGTTTCTAGGATAATAACATCCGTATACGGGGGTTCAAGACTATCGTGCCGTGAAGACGCAACAGGAGGAGAAGCAAGACGTGAGTGAAAGGGAAGGAAGAAGCCGAGCTCACCACCGAGACCGAAGACGGCACGATATCGAGACGGCTCGCGAGATGGGTGTCGATGACCAAAACGGAATATTTGGCTTGACGCGGTGTCAAACAAAGCGTGCTCCTTACTCCCATCCATCTATGCTCCCCTTCAATATGCCGAGTAATCTCCCGCAGTATCAATGTCGTTCGAGAAGTCTGGTGGCGCCTCATTGACCGACGAGGTAATTTTTCTTAATTTCACCATCACAAACTCTTACTTACGACCCTTTCCTAGACGGAGCTGGGCCTGGCCGCGGAGCTACAAGCATCATGAACATTGTCAAGATACATGGGATTGAAGGTGTGTGATCTCCACTTATGTCCCTCCGTTTTCCATTCACCATGTTTTCAGAAAGAGACGATAAGCTCGAACGAGGCCACGCATAGTATTAGGAGGATCGGAACGTGAACCTGGGCCGGTAAGCACTTGCAATGGCTTGGATACTTGACTCCAAGCTCACAGAAAGTGGATCACAGTTCACGCGCACGTGTCATCAGTACGACGAGCTCGCCGGAATTCCTTCCACCGTCGAAAATGGACTCGGTGGGCTAATAGACGGACTCGTTGGATCAGGTTAAGGGTCGTTCGATTGGGGGTATACTGATATTGGTATGTATCCTTGCACTCCGCTTGCCTGAGAGGATACGCGGTTAAGAGTCGACGGAAGTGATTGGCGCGACCCGGATGCCGGCTAGCGCGTCGACAAAAGCAGTTTGCGGAGGTCGTCCAAGACGGCGGTGTAGACGGCAGGGCAGGGTATAGGTGCACCTACCACCACTATCGATGCCGGCGCAATGTCTATCGTTACAATACGAGCGCGTCTTTCTCTCTCAACAAACCTTCAAATACCTAAACTCTCCTCAGGACGTCGAATTCATCAACAATCTAGCTCGATTTTCCGACGTGCATCCTGTTCTCCCTCACTCGTCCCGTCCGTGGTTCGGGAGAAATTTTCGGATATTTGGGACATGAATTCCTCATAATATTTTTGTAAAAGTGCATGGAATTACAGCTAACCAACATAATTACAAATGAGCTACTTCCCATACTAAATCTCATACTCGCCTACAACTAGCGGGTTAGCAAAGCTGCCGCGTTTTGAGCAGAAAAGCCTTACAGCACACATCTCTCCCAGTCCTAATCTCGCCTCCCAGATGTCCGCACCCCGTTTATTAAACTGAATCTCCACTCCCGCGAGCGATACCTTGCTCTAGAGCGCGTCCATGACACCCGAGCGCGTATTTGAAGTGTTGTCTGGTCGCCGTCTTAAGCTTAAGGAGAAGGTCGCGGAGAGTGGTCGGGCTAAGGCCGGGGCTAGTGCGCGCGCATTGTGAAGCAAACACCTCAGACTACGCGTCTCTGGCCTGATGAAGATACGTCGCCCGCCCGGAAATGTGAGTGAACGGAAGGGACTCACTCATCCCTGACGCCGCTCGAATGCTGGCCCTGGTCGCAGGATGATGAAACGTCGTCTCAGTGCGAAGTCGAGCACTCTACGTCACGTTGATCGGGAACGGATCTGAGTATACCCCTCACTATGAGCAAGAGAGAGAGAGAACCCAGCCCTCGCTTCCCGCACGCGACATCCCCCTCCAAATGCTCGCGTTTCCCACCACCGTCAAGTGCAACCTCGTCTCGCTGCTTGCTCGATGCGTCGTCTTTGTGCAAAATTGAGGGAAAAAGGTCGTCGCAAGGAGCGTACTGGAATGCAGCTGAGGGAGGGAAAACTGTGCCAGGAAGGTCAGGATGTGCCGACCACTTGACATGTGAGTACTCACTTGAGTCTTCGTAGGCAAGTCGTCGACAATATCCTTGCCTTCAAGGATCTAAGATGCTGCTCCCCGTGTGAAAATACACCGTCTCGTCACAAAATCGAGTCGTCCAGGGTACCGAGAGCTTGCTTGTTGGCTGGGGTTTTGTTGGCGGAAGAGAGAGGCTATTCGTCGCGTAAGGACACGTACAGAAACCTATGCGAAGGTAAGGGTATACACGTCATCCAGTGGGCAAGAAACTCACCCAGGATCCACATTCAGGCGCCTTTGCTCCTCTTCAATGTGGGTTCGCGCGTGCCAAAAAATCCGGTCTTGACTTCGAGCCTTTCGGTGATCAAAATAATTGGCTGAAATGAAAATCTAGTCTTGATTTCAAGCTTTTCGGCAGTCAAAACAGTCAGCTGGAATCAAAGGTAAATACCACATTGAATACACATCGAAGTTTACTAACATAATCTTCAAGCATCACATAGGAGTCGAAGGGCCTTGAACGTTTGGACCAGAATGAAGGACGAGGTTGAATGAAAGAGCATGGCGGTGGGAGGCAAGGGTAGATTGTTTGATTCTACACCGGCGAACCAAACATACCATTCCGGTCGGAGACCCCCATCATCCTGCAAGATCTCTCCCTGGTCTCATTTTCTCACCTTGTATCTACAGTCGATGAGCTCACCGTGTGCTTCTACCCGTCGCGAGCAGATAACCCGACCCTTCCCCGAGGTGCCTGGTAATTGGTGAGGCGATGTTGGGACTATCAAAGGCAGGAACAATGCTAATTAGGTGAGTCCTCTCATACGCTGTGTCATACGAACAACCTCATCTCCCTCAGACAGGACCATCGACGACTTTGGATAACACGTCACCACCTTCCAAGCATCGGGCCTTCGCAGAAGAATGTCACGAGCAGCAAGACTCGCGTGCAGGGAGCTCACTCTTCTCTCCTCCAAGTTCCACGCGAAAGTGTTCCATATTTTTGATCTTGCATCGTCCTGCGGTGGGCCCCGGTCAGGGAATGTCTCCTTCGCTGTATGAGGAACCAGGCCCGCTTGGAGAACGTATGGGCTGGATTTGACTCCGAGATGTTGGAAGGTTTCGTGAGTGCAATATCCAAAATCCATCGTTTCGTCACTCATAGGTTTCCTCTGTTCGTGCCCCAGAACCTTCAATTTGTTCGAGCCCAGAGCGCGCTCGCTCGCTCGCCAGCCTCTCGTTCAGCCTTGACAAAACAGTGGATCGCCGTGCCGTACGTCAATTCTGGTACATGACCTCGGGGCATCGCACCATGTCATTGTTCGCTTAGTTGGACCTCCTGTTTTGCTGTCTGTGCTACCCGCCGTTTGCCCGTACAACACAAGGAATCTACATATTCTATTACCACGTTTTCATTTCGAAGGTTTCTATTTACAATCCAATGGGACTGAATTTCGGTGCAAAGGAATATCCGTTTTATTGAAGAGGAACAGATACACGCTTGAGTGAAAACTAACAAAGTGGAATAAGGGTATTATAAGAAACAAGTGGAAGCATAGCGGTGGATTAGAGATACAGAACGTCACAAGTTCGAAAGGAGCAGGAGGTACTATTCCGGCGGATATTCTCCTCTTCTCTGCGTCGTACTCCGGGGCTTGCTCTTCGGTACAAAATGTGTATTCTGCGCGATGAAGAAAGAGTGGGCTTGAAGGTAAGACGGTCCTAACTATTCCGCACACGTTTGAAAGTGAAGATTACGGCTAGTCGCGACGGCCAAAAACAAGCAACGCGTCGCGTCGTTCAGGGCTAGAGTGCCGAGGATGAGAAAAGAGTATCACTCAGGCTCGGTGCAGCTGTGATAGTGAACTCACTTTGGATACCTAGTTGATGCCCTCTCCTGTTCCTCTGCTGACGTTGGTGTATGTACTGCTCTTCAGTATAGGCTACCTCGAAGGCAAACCAAGTTTTGCGAGCTTGAGCGGTCACAAAGTCGGCTAAAATGAAAGGTAGGTAACGACGTCTCGACAGGACTCACATTGCGTTGAGATTGACGAGAAAGAGCAGTGTTCATGAGAAAGCGACGTCTCTTTGTTTGGCTTTACCAAACAGTCCTTCCATCCATACTACTACCCCGCTCGAGAACCCAATGGCGATTACCACCGCATATTCCTCACCCTGACAGCACAACTCGCGATATAAAGTAGGGTAGGTTGAATCTATCATTGCACATGCTACATATCTTATTGAGAGCAAAGGAAGCGACGCGTTCAAAAATATCGCGGTATGAGGAGCTGGATCCTTGACGCTGAGATGTTGAAGGGATGCTTCGCTAGTTTCGTGAGTGCGATATTCATAAAGCTATCCTTTCGTCACTCATCGTTACCAGACCAGTTTCTTCTATGCCGTGGTCACCATTTTCTTTGTTCAAACGTCCGTCCAAGATCAAACACTTCTGCTTGAGCGCACGGCGGTCACTTCCTCCTTCCAACCCTATACCCTTCTCACTCTTTTCTCCTGCATTCTCTGATTCACCGGTCCCGGTCAATGTACGAGTCTCGTGTCCAGTCTCCCTGGCGAGACAGTGCATTGCCAGGGACTGCTCCGTCACGCGTCAACTTCAGTTCATGGGCTTGGAGCGCGAAGCTGCCAATCTTCCAAGTTCCAGCAACAACCAACTCGCAATGGTTGGCAGTACGTTGGTCTGTTCTTGTGCTTGTCCGAAGGGAATGACATCGCGGTACTTGCCACAGTATGGAGAACGTACCTCTCAGAATGCGCCAGGAAGGATAGAGGGATGGACGAAGTAGATGTTTTGCTCGTTTTCGTGAGTACGTTATTCAACAAGTCATCATTTCCTTGCTGATCCTTGTACACAGGCTGGTCTCTTCTTCTCTGCCGTCTGCATAGTTCAAACATCGCAGGTTCAGGCCACAGCAACACTTCAGCGTGCAATGGTTCTCTTGTCCCTCGTTCCAGTCTCAACCTCTCTCTACCTTCTCTCGGATTTTTGCCCTACATTATCTACTTCACTGGTTAATGCACCAGCTTCTCACTATGGCCCTGTTCACTTTCCCGACAAAACGGTGGAACCAACAATACATCGCCATGCCAAACAGGTGCCGTGTACGTCAATTCCGATACATGGGCTTGGAGCAATGCGATGCGAGTTACATCATCTCTTGAGCGTGCGTCTGCAACCACGGCACATATCTGATGCGCGCGCTATTCCCATGCGCAGTCGACTCTTCTCATCACGAAAAGGTCCCCCCGTACTCTCCTTGGACGTTACCATCGCACCTCACGAAGCTGACACCAGTTCCCACTTGTTCCTTTTGCTTCCCCCGGTTACTCTCCAAGACAGTGAGTACCAGCTTGTTTTGGGAAATGCAATACGGTCTGCCTCGGATAGGATGTGTGAAGGAACGACCAGTATTCTCGGGGATGCGTGGTTCTTTCAAGTCGTTCCAAGCATCTCTCCGTTTCCTCAGCCTACCTGGCAAGACCCTTTCGGCGAGTGGTACTCGTGTCCCAGACAATTAGCCTGTGTCGAGGAGCTCACTTCAAGATGCACTATACCCTACTTCTATGGGAACCACAGGGTGCGTTTCGGATGAATTTATCTGGAGCTATATTGCTGATGACTACCACAGTGGACGGAAGGTCTGATCTACTCAAATACATCAAAGGCATGACCCTGTACGACAAGGACCGCGCTGTTGGAGCCGAAACAACACCATGAGTTACTAAAAAAGAATTGAAGAGCTCGTGAGATTCTCTGCAAATGTCCTAGAGAGAAGAGGTAGATGTAATCCATTCGAGAGGCATGTATACTATTCAGTGGAGTATCATGTTCGTAGTGTAGAGTACTTGATAACAGGACGGTCGTATCCCTCGAGGGCCGCTAGGCCCATATCCCTCCATGGTGGAAATCCGTACAGACAGCATCATGAACTCCATTGTCATGACCTGGAGCATACTATCAATGCAAACAACATCGCGTACCTTTGACTCTCTTTAGTCTACTGTTCCCGAGCCAAACCGCCGACGACGTCGATATTCCGCTCAACAAGGCAAAAACTTTTCGGTCTTGAGCTCTTGGTCACATGAAACAGAACGAGTACGGTGTTTATGAGAAAGCAACGTTGCTTTGTTTGACTCGAGTATAGAGGATTATAATGAGAGGAAAATACCAATATATACATGGATTGTTCATCAACAAGTATGGAAGCAGCATATTCATACTTTACTAGCCCCAGTGGATTCCTTCCCGATGTTCCAATGTTGCTGCCGCAGTCGTCGCCAAAGCGAGCTCACGGTCGACCGGGAATTGAGAGTCGGAGGCTCACCTCTTTCAAAAAGCGCCCTAAAGTCTGAAACGGTAGAGAGAATTTCCTCCCTATTATACCGCCAGAATTCAAGTTGAAAGTGCTCCGGAATAGTATCAAGCTTCTGTAAGCACTCAGTCCACACTGGGTGCTCTGGGTAACACTGTGCGAGGAGGCGGAGGCGGGGGATGTCCTTCCAAATAATGAACATTGCACAAACAGCAAAGATATTGTCGAGCTCAAAGAGGTACGCCATCGCGGCATCCAACCTCCTGACCCCACCAACAAAAACCCTTAAGATGCCTGGCAGCCACCATTTCTCAAAAATATAACCATCCCCACGGAGCTTGACTACATAGTCAAGAAGACGTCCGGAAACAAAACGGGAGAAAATCTGATTTGCGATGGGACTGCCAAGCCGCAGGAATTCATACACAAATCGGAGTGTCATGCCGTCGGAGGAGAGTGTCCAGACTCGGTCCTCGAAGGCGAGTTGGGTAAAGTTGGAGGCCATGGTTGGGGTACACCAGTCAGAGCGGAGAAAGCGGGGGCGAGGGGTTGTGGAGTTGAGCGCTTGGAGAAATAGCATCAGCGTGGTACGCTGATGATCCACCATCATAGTGGTGCCAAAGTCATCTGAAGAAAGCAGTGTATACAGGAGCTTCAGCACCGCATATCGATTGCTGTCTAGTTCGAAAGGAGTCTCGTAGTTCAGAACAGGGTCTGGGAGGTCCATGTATATATCAATGTTGCTCAGCACCTGGGTAAAAAGCATTTCCATGGATGGATTGATCGCCGTATTTCGGATAGAGGGTGAGCCGGCTAGTGTCAGCAGCAAGAATAGGCGTGGATCCTGAGGAGCGGGGAATTCATCGGCGGCAGGATCAGGATGGAAGATGTTATCCTTCACATCCGTGAAACCCTCAAAAAAGGCATCGGCGATGCCTGGATACAGATGATAGGAAACAGCATCCTGAAGAGATACAGCAAGGTGGTCCTCATAAGAAATCGAACGAATCTTCATGTCATTTTTTGGGAAAAGTGGAGGTGGCTTGTAGTCGGCACACCAATAGTCCTCAGGAATCATCAGGAATAAGGGAATTAAACCGCTCTCTAGAGTGAAGGGTAGGAGCCTCTGGAGAAGACAGGCCCATACAACGGGCTGCAGGCGAAGCTGCTTATCTGATGATTCCATGAACTGAGCTTTGACTAGATTTGCAATCTTATCGGCATGCGGAGAACTCCAACTGTCGAAACACAGAATCCCTGCGTAGGTTTCTGTGGACAGTCCATCTCTTTCCATCGCCTCGTCGACGACCCCAAAAAGGGACGAGGAAATGTTAAAGCGGAAGCTCGCACGTATAATGCGATCAAGGATGCTTTCCTGGCAATTAATGCCATCCATGGAGGAGATGACGGTGCGGTAGGTCTCCGAAAATCTCTCCGCATATTGCATTAGAGGCTCGACCGACCGCAAGGGTAGAGCGCTGGTTGATTGGACGATAATGCTAAGTACACTGGGGTTGGAGGACATGCCAGACAGCCAGCCCAAGGCATATGCATCGAGGTCGTCGGCCCCGAGTTCGACAGCTGCACGCTCGACATCTCGGAACTCGCGAGGAGGAGGCTTCGTGGGCGCTGCGACTGACGGAGCTGGAGAGATGAAGAGGCCGTGGTTCATGGTATAGGCATAGAAAAGGAATGTGTAGTGCGACAGCGGTGTCTTGTACGGGCACGAAGGGAACCAAACGGGAAGAAGGTTGGTGATAAGGTAAACGGCGAAGGTTACAAATGTGATAGTCCCGACGATGGATGCAATCGCCGCTTGCAGCGGGACCAGAAAAAGAACCAGGCCAACTAGGAATATGCCAAGTGACATGCTCAAGAGCAGAGGTAATAAACCGATGATGAATCCCACACCCCATTTCTCCAGTCCCATGTACCGGAATTGGCGGACACGGCACCTGTCCCGAGGTGTCCCTGAGGGCATGGCGATGTATTGATGGATCCACTGTTTCGTCAGGACAGCGAAAAGCGCGGTAGCGAGACTGAATGAAAGACTGGTAAACCACAGTCCATTGACTAGTGAATCAGATATCGTGGGGCGAAAATCCGAGAAGGGAGTGAGATTCGAGCGAGGAACATCGTTCACAAGGGATCCATTGGCTGCTGCGCGCTGGACATCGATGAGCTCGAACAGAAGCGTTGCCGTGACCTGACCGTAATCGACTTGAAGATTCTGTGATGTTTGGACGACGAATGTGGTGACCACGGCTGAGAAGAGACCGGCCTATACAGATATAAGTAAAGAAAAAATGAATTTCGAATATTGCACTCACGAATACAAGCAAAACATCCAATCCGTCCCTCCACCCTTCCAGCATCTCGGCATCAAATCCAGCACATTCTGCAAGGTACGTTCTCCACACCCTGGCCAGCGGACCCAGCTCCTCGTACTGCTTATCATCCGGAAACCTCTGCTCATAATCAAACGTATCGTTCCCTTTGCTCTCGATAAGTTATGTGGAAAGAACCGGAATGATGCCAGGGCAACATACCGCCAACCTGAAATGCACGTTGCTGTATGCCAAAGACTCTGCGACTTGGTTTTCGTTGGGGGTTCCGTGACGGCTGGGGATCATCATTGGGTGTTTCTTGGGCATTGTTGGACGGGATTGGATCTTCATCTTCTGCAGTATGGATGGACGGCATGGTAGAGAAGTGAAAGCGAAATGTTATGAATGATGCTGATCAGTACACGAGTCACACACTGTGGGATACTGGAGTTTATGCGCGAGAAAACAATGGTGTTGATGTTGGTGTTGTTACCGGCACAAGGTCCCAATAAGGAACGGCCGGGCCGACAACCCTGACATAGCGAACCATGTGCTGTGGCCACGAAGGCTCATACCGTTGTGAGCACACTGTTGAGTGTGTCGCGCGGAGTAGAGACTCTTCATTGCGGCTCTGTTTGTCTGTGTCCAGCCATTTTCTAATATTTCCCGTAGGTGTACGCATTTGAAAAAAGAAAAATCAAATTGGCATTGGAGATATTTAGACTAACGTTTTGAACAATAAACGCCGCTGCTCCGCTGTCTCCAGTCTGTCTGCTCATTCTAATTTATTGTGTTTACCGCCATCGTCGACTTAACGTTGACCCGGGGTAAGCAGATAACGAGAGACAAAAATGGGCTAAAGAGTGAATGAAGAACACCGTTGACGATAAAACTGCACGTTGGACATCGATGAGTTCAAACAAGAGTCGCTGTGGCTTGCGTCTTGCGATGTCTTTGCAGAAAACACAGCAGAGAAAAGGCCAGCCTGTACAACTTTGAGTATTGAAAGCATGTGCCTGAAATATTGCACTCACCGAAGACTAGTGTAACATCTAATCCATTCCTCCATCCGGCATCAAATCTAGTGTCTTCTTCCAAGTATACCTGGCAATCCGACCAAGCTCCTCGTAGCACTTATCCTGAACAAAGATACAAACACTGCTTAAACAGTCGTCGTTGGTGGCGGCGCTCATTTGAAGGACCCGAAGAAGTGAGTGGGAACTGAGATTGGGATGAGCACTCGGGAATGTCGGTGAATAGGAAGGACCTACCCATCCCTGGCACGTCTCGTGCCCTAGCCGCCTCTTCGATGGCCATTCACTTTCGCGGGTAGAGGAGACCGTTCTTCATGATCTTCTCTCGCTGTTCTACCGTCTCCTTGCTCCGCTTTATCGTTCTTCCCATCATCGGTGAGTTCAGTGAGTTAGACGCTTGCTTTTGCCTTGCACTGTGGGACCATCGTCGCATGTTGAGGGTGCAGGCGGGTTTGTGATAGAGACGAAGCTGTATGATCATGCAGAGTGCCGAAAGGACTCTACGCTTGGGCATCTCCTCCATGACGATGAGTTCTGCGCTCGTCGTGGGGCAAAAAAAATATCGCTTTTGTAAAGATGAATACCAGATCAAAATTCGCGTCAAATCTTACTCACATAAAGGCATTCATATTCTGGCGGCACCGCAAAACACCATTTCAAAACACCATTTGAAATACACGGGGATGGCATGATGGTGTTGTTACCGGGATAAGGTCCGTGGCGCTACCGCTATTGAGTGTGTCGCACGGAGTAGAGACACTTTCGAGGGGTACAACGGACCATGATGAGAGCAGGACCTGGGCACTACGATACCCAAGGCGGAGAGTTCGGTCGCGAAATGACTGAATGCAAAATGCCGAAATTGTATCCGACAACGAAGGGGAATATCGATGCAAGGACATGACACACGCTCTCGTGTGAGGGTCGACGAACGGAACGCGCAAGCGGACGGGAACACAATACACAGGAACGGAGACAGGGAGGAGACGACAAGCTTGATCCAAAGGCCAAAGTTGGTGCTCCCAGAAAAAAAATGAAGTCTTCATGCCGCCGTGGTAGAGAAAAGGGCGGCCGATTTGTATCCCTACGCATCAATGGCACAGGGCGGCATTATTGTCAGGCCCTGTGAGCGCTATCCTTTGCGCAGCGTGAGACTGATGGTGGTAAAGGAGGGGACGCCAATCATGATGAAGGAAACGAAGAGGGAGGAGCAAAGCACCGATTTTGTGGGACGTCGCATTGGCAATTATGATTGCTCTGAACGCTGTTCAGATTGCGAACGTTGAACGGCGATGAAAAGGGAGGAGTCGCGTCCATGATGCCCGTCGGGAATTGCCACCGTGATCATTCCTGGAACAATGTCGGTAGCGACGGCGACGGTACTCCCGCGAGAACGCAGGTTCCCCCACCTGCTCCTTCCGCCAGTACCCTATACCACTGCGAAATGCCGGCTACGAGCCCATGTACAGTCGGATGAACGAGTACCGTGACCTGCAACGCGAGATGGATGAGCTTAGTGAGGAAGAACGCGAGTTGGAGAAATGGTATTGTGCACCGTGGGCCAAGTTCAAGCTATCGCTTATTTGTTCGTTTTTTTCTAGGATAATAACATCTGTATACGGGGGTTCAAGACTATCGTGCCGATTGGACGCGTGAAGATGCAGCAGGAGGAGAAGCAAGACGTGAGTGAAAGGGAAGGAAGAAGCCGAGCTCACCACCGAGACCAAAGACAGCTCGCGAGATGGGTGTCGATGACCAAGATCGAATGTTTGGCTTGACGCGGTGTCAAACAAAGCGCGCTCCTTACTCCCATCCATCTATGCTCCCCTTCAATATCCCGAGTAATCTCATTCCAGACGATCTCCCGCAGTATCAATGTCGTTCGAGAAGTCTGGTGGCGCCGACGAGGTAATTTTTTAAATTTCGTCGTTACAAACCCTTACTTACGACCCTTTTCTAGACGGGGCTACAGGCTTCATTAACATTATCAAGATACACGGGGTTGAAGGTGTGTTATCTCTACTATCCCTCCGTTTCCCGCTCAGAGAGAGACGATAAGCTCGAACAAGGCCACGCATAGTATTAGGAGGGCCGGAGCGTGAACCTGGGCCTATTACGTTCGGTAAGCACTTGCAATGGCTTGGATACTTCCAAGCTAACAGAAAGTGGATCATAGTTCACGCGCACGCGTCATCAGTAACAGTCATACACGTACGACAAGCTCGCTGGTGGTCCCTTCCACCCTCGAAAATGGACTCGTTGGACAAGGTTAAGTCGTTCAGTTGGGGATATACTGATATCGGTACGTATCTTTGCACTATGCTTGCTTTCTGTTGTTGACATGGGCTTGTGTAGGATGGCGGCGAGGGGCTACCAAGGTAACAGTCCTTCTATAACTCCGTACCTCGCAGACGGCGCAAATAGATGCTGGGGCCTTTACTAGTTACTGGGCTATTCTTCATTCTACCTAGAACTCGGGCTAACTAGTGCTGGTCCAGATTTACCAAGGCAAGTGCATTCCTTTACACTTGGGATATGCGCCCTAATGGCTGCCTACAGTGATATGCTGCTTTGGCCTGGGAGAGGGAGCGCTGTTTAGAGTTGACAGAAGTGATTGGCACGACCCGAATGCCAGCGAGCGCGTCGACGAAAGCAGTTTGCGGAGCTCGTCCAAGACGGCGAGATAGACGCTCGGCGGGGGAGGGTCCACCATCACCACTATCAACGTCGACACCATGTCTATCGTTACACTACAGGTACGTCTTTCTCCCTCAACGAACCTTCAGATACATGGACTCTCTTCAGGATGTCGAATTCATGGACAGTCCAGCTCGATTTTCCGAACTGTGTCCTGTTCTCTCCGTCCATAGTTCAGGGAGAAGTTTTCGGATATGTGGGTCATGAAATGGCCATTTGGTAGTTAGTGTTCATATTATTCTTGTAAAGACTAATCTACGTAATTGCAAATGAGTCATTTCCCGTACTAAATCCTAAGTACAGCTACTAGCGGTCTAACAAAGCTCGCATATTGAGAAGAAAAGCCTTGTAGCGCACAGATACCTCCCAGCCCTAAACTCGCCTCCTAGATGCTTGCACCCCGTCTTTTAAATTAAATCACCACCCCTGCAAGCGATACCTCAATCCAAAGCGCGTCAATGACGCTCGAATTCATATTCGAAGCGTCGTCTGCACCGGCTTTTCGTGCTTGAGGCCGCCATTTTGAGGAGAGTCTCGGAGAGTGATCAGGATAAGGCCGGGGTGCGCGCATTGTGAAGTAAACACATGAGATTACGCGTCTCCAACGCATCACCTCGTTCCCATCGTCGCCGCCCCGAGGACTTGCTTGCGGGATGAAGCTAAGATGCGTCACCTCAAGCCAAAATTGCTGCTGCTTGGATAACGGGAGGGTAAGCGCCCGGAAATGCGAGTGAACGGGAGGGACTTACCCATCCCCTTTGTCATGTTTGCTCGCCGGATGACAATATGTCGTCTCGGTGCAAAATCGAGCACCTCGCCACATCGCGTTGATCGGCAACAGACCTGGAGACGCATGAGTACTCTGACTAAGAGCGAGAGAGTGAGAACCCACCCCTCGCTTCCTGCAAACCACATCCCCCTCCAAATGCTCGCGTTTTCCGTCATCGTCGAGTGCGGACCTGGCCTGGCCTTCGAGTGCAACTTCGTCCCATCAATTGCTCGATGCGTCGTCTTTGTGCAAAATCGAGAGAAAGAGGTCTCTGCAGGCTGTGTCCTTGCAGGGAGCACAGTGGAAGGTAGTGGAGGGAGGGAATGCTGTCCCAGGAAGGTCAGGATGTGCCGACCGCTTGCTATGTGAAAGTACTCGCAGGCAAGTCGTCGACGGACCTGACCGAGATGCTGTGAAAATGCGTCGTCTCTCGCATAACCGGGTCTTCCACCGCACCAAGAGCTTGCTTGATGGCGAGAGGCCATTCATCGCGTAAGGTCGCCGAGGACGCGTACGGACGTCGGAGACCTGTGTGAAGAAGGTAAGGATATGCATGTCATCCAGCGGGCGAGAAACCCACCCAGTATCCGCATGCGGGCGCCCTTTCCTTTAGGTCCTCCTCTTCAGCGTGTGTTCGCGCGGGCCAAAAGTTCCGGTCTTGATTTCGAGCTTTTCGGTTATCAAAACAGTTGGCTGAAATAAAAGGTAAATACCACATAAGATACGCATCGAAGTTTACTCACGTAATGTTCAAGCATCACCCAGGAGTCGAAGCGGCTTGAACCAGAATGAAGAACGAGGTTGGATATAAGAGCATGGCGGTGGGAGGCAAGGCTGGATTGTTTGACTCTGCACCAGCGAGCCAAACATACCATTCTGATCATCGACGCCCATCATCCTTGTCTCATTCTCTCACGGTCGACGTCTAGTATAGCAAGACGTCAGGCCCACCGTGCTCCTCGGCTACAATTTGGTACTTCGTGCCTTGAGCTTGATTCTGCTTAATCTCGTGACGCCCTCTGGTAGTCTGGTAACCGCATTGACTGCCATCCCCCAGCGTGATGGTGAGCTCGAATCCTCTACTATGCTATTTCTTCTTCTCAGTTCGGTAGTTAGTCCACATATCGATTGCACGCGGACCAGTACTGAAGAGCCGGCGCCGGAGAAGGCCTCGAAGATTTCCAAAGTGAGTTCCCTGATGCCTCGTTAAAATCCTAAATTCAGCCTTGGCCAGCTTCCCGTGCGCTCCGTTAATCCGTTGACGACAACTATTCACGACGAGTGACTCCTCCGCTAGCAACGCGACAGCGAACTCTGTCAGCAGGAGAGCGAGTATTGTGCTCGCTGCACTTCACGGTGACGGAAACGTTACAAATGGTCGTTAGAGAAGATCTTGAAGACTGGTGGGTCCTCTTCCTCTTCGCGCGTAATTTTGTACTCACCCTTTTCACAGCTCCTACGATGAACGCGACGACGCGTCCAGAGAATAGCACATCGTGGCGATGACACGGGAAAACTTTTCTGCAGCGTGAAGACCATGATTTTCACCAAGCTATCATGCGGCTTGTGGTATTTGAGCTGTAGAGGCTAATTGTTGATTGCGGAAAACGGTAATGGGCGTTTTATACCGTTCAAAACTAATTTTGGCCCACTCATCGACCCATAGTCCGACCCCTCTCCGACTTTAAATAGTAACCTCACAATAACGATTGTCTAAATTGCACTGTTGAATAGAATTACGATAGGACAAGTAATGCATGTGGCGGGACCAAGGTGATGGGGGAAGTATGATCGCACGCAGCGGTAGATTCGTCGGGATGGGTAGGTCCGACTAACTTCCTTTTACTTCACGCCTAGGAATTTACCCACTTTGTAGTCTACCTCCTCTGGGCACTCCGACAATCTTCCCTCAAAGGACGTTGCTTTGAGATTACGCATAGAGATCGAAATTCCAAATTCTTTGAATACGGAAAGATTCGGACTATGCTTTTGCTCAGGACGATTTCGTATGCTGGAAGGCCGTGATATCGATGGACTTTGGGCCACATTGAAGCAGGACATCTTTCAAAGTAAAGGTTCCCAAGGCCGCGATGATCAAAGGAAATTTTCTTCCTTCGACGTCCCTTATCGACCGAAGAAAGACCTTTCCCAACTTTTACATATACCCACCATGTTTCTGTGGAAGAACGTGCGTTTGGAAAATGAAATGGATGATAACATCCTCGTACGCCAGACTGAGAGTTCAGGGGGCGTCTTGATGGATCATTTCAGAATGAAAAGCCTGTCGTCGAATGCTAAAGTGAGCACAATGGTTGCTGTTTTGTTATAACAGATGCTGAAAGACAATGGGCATTTGGTAACGTTTGGACAATATCTAATACGACTTACTATCCGATGAAGAAAGCACACACAAGTGGCAGGCGCGACTAGACAGGCGGTCCATCTAAGCGAACAATAAGCTCGGAGAAATCGACAAGAGAAGCAAACCCGTACGTCAGGTTAGAAGTCAAGTGGACGTCCTGATGTACAAATGTCTGAAGGAAAAGATTGAAGAAACCTAAAGGATGTCACGGTATCGACGGCGAGATTCGGAGCATCATTTCCAGTGCAGGCGTCCCATCCTCTCTGTCACGCTCTATGTGTTGTCCTGGAAACTTCTTCGAAATGGAGAAGCCTTGCTCTTGAACAGATTGTTTCTCCGAAGCTCTATATGACGCCGTCCTTTTAGAGAGGGCGTGTGAGGTGAAGGAAAGGACTTACCCATCCTGAAGCGTCCTCCCTTCCGCTCCGGTTACCGTCACCTCCAGGCTTTCTCGCTGAATAAGATATATCGTAGAACAGCGCTGCGTAGATATCGTCGTTGGTGGCGATGTTTGAGGTCATCATTCGAAGGAAAATGCGTGCGGCGGCTGAGATTGGGCTATGAGAGGATGAGTATTCTAGAATTTCAGTGAATGGAAAGGACCTACCTACGCTGACTCTTATTTTAGCATACGTCGAGAACTATTGAATTCAAAAAAGGTCGATGACATGCGAGATGTTTCTTCTGAGCTTATCAGTGGTGCAAGAACAGCATGTACGCCTATCTATTTGATGTTTGGATACGCTGAGCTCACCGAACTAGACGAGTGTGCAAAGTGCGGACATGGATTTTCCTACTTTAGTCAGCTTTAAATCCGTTCTGCGGACGAACCCATGACGACTTGTGAGTATCTCCTTTATGCGTCCATCCAAGTGGTGTACTGACCTGCGGTCTTACAGTTTACAAGTGCCTGATAAGGATTCGATCATGTACAGGGCTGCTCAATTTGGCTGTTTATTTTCAGATGTGTATCCTGTGGGAATGTTCGTCGCGAAGATTAACGAGAAAATACGGCCTACCGTGTATCTCAAACCGGTAGTGCGAAGCCCTTCCCGTACTGATACCAATCCCAGCCGCTATACCTCGGTTCAGAACAGTTCGTAGATCTCCCTGCAGTTAGGTTTCTAAAATCCACGGCTCTCTTCAGCATATGCACAATGCGTATCTGTATTTTTTGGGGACGCATCAGGCGGAGTCGATTACAGTGGCTCCAGTAGCTCAGGTGTCAACTACAGATGGTGCGTACGTACAACATTCCCTCGTTGTATATATATGACTGGTCTTATACAGCCTTGATAGCCTCAAGAACCAGAGGCACGTCGTGAACGTGAATGTTGAAGTTCATTAGCAATAGAAAAGAAAACGTTATAATTATGATCATCCGTGCATTGTCGGTTCGACGCTGGTGCGGCAAGACTGATATATAGGTGATTGGTGCGGCCTTTCAACTGACGCGTGTCAATCAAGGTCAATCGGTATATAATGAATAATAAGTCAAGATTCAAATTGAACTACGACGCGCCCAGTAGAGTGCAAGTGAGGGAAAAACGATGCAGCTTTCTCGACAAGGCCTGCTTTGTTGTCCCTGGCTAGACGGAAAATGAGTAGAAGACATGTACCGGGCATGGAATCAATAAATGCCCGTGTACCCTGCGAGCCCAAGTCCTCGAACACTCCGTCATAGAAGGCCATACGAAGTGTGAGCTGCGCAAGACTCGAAGTGCTTTTCTGCAAACACTGGACGAGGTAACTCATACACTTCAAATTGGCCTTCCGGAATCCCGCCGGCTGAAAGAAAATTACAGGTATCTGAGAGATTTCGAGGGTTTCCCCTGGTTCCTTTACGCCTTGGAAACAGTTACAATCAGCAATGCGAAATGATAAGACCTTGAAGAGCTTACTGGGGTCGATAGCACAAAGATGAAGCTCCTGCAATGTGCTTCGTGCCGCGTCAAGGATACGTTGGATTACCGAAATCTGACAGAGCGAAGACTGGGTTATCCGAAGCTTGGATAGTGCTTGGAGACCAAAGTTGTTCCTGGGTCCGGCAAACAACGCGCAGGTGCCGTAATTTGGACATGTGATAGAAAGTTCCCTGATAGGAGGGCCCAGATATGAATGGGCATCTTCGATGGATGCAGGGACGTCAAGAGATCGCAAAGAAAGCGATTCGAGAAAGGGGTAGGATTGGATACAGCTGCGAAAACGTTTCGAGTCTGGGAAGAAGAGATATTGGAGTAAGAGAGCTAAGATTCTTGGAGGAAAGGGACAGTGCATCGTCCCGTGGCAGCTTGGAGCACATATAGCCATCTTTCCAGTCATCCACCTCGAGGGCAGTCAAGTTCGGAAACGAGTGGACTTGGAGTGACAGCAACGCATGGCTATAGTTCGGACGGATAACCACACGGATAGTTCGTACAATGCCAAGGATCGATGGAGATGCTTTGCATAGCTCGTCAAATTTGTGGAAACGCTGCTCGTTGGCGAGGTACATTCGTTGAAAAAGGTGTAGACGGGCCCGAATTCTAAATGAGAGAGCGGTAGACAGCGCCGCGAACAGAGCCTTTCGATTTCCCAGAAGATTGAGTTCGTCGATAATGTGTTCGATGAGTTCCTGAGGAAGTTCAACCATGACTGCTATGCAGGAAAACATAATAATGTAAGTTGTTGAAAAAAGGATACTATCTTTAACGGTCAGCATACCACAAGGTGAGCAGCATCACGAAGTAACACTTCCTGAACTAAGGCTTGAGAAGCGTACAAAACTGAAAGACTTGCAGATAACCCCCAAGTGTTATCGCTGTACAGTGTAGGTTGAAGACTAGATCGATTGGCCACCTCTGCTAGTGTAGCTTAGGTTGACTCCACCATGACGAGCCGGCGGCAAGTGCCGGACCGACTACTGGCCGACGGATGATTTTCAATTTCCTCCGTCGCGGTATGGTCGCCGTCTTCT
Organism: Armillaria cepistipes; assembly: GCA_900157415.1. Classification (NCBI taxonomy): domain Eukaryota; kingdom Fungi; phylum Basidiomycota; class Agaricomycetes; order Agaricales; family Physalacriaceae; genus Armillaria; species Armillaria cepistipes. The sequence continues at coordinate 79,472 of FTRY01000049.1, forward strand.
CTTTGCTGCCTCCTATTGTCTCCTCTTACGTCCGCAAAGCTACTCTCATGTGTGACTTGCTGCGCACCTAGATATTTGGCCTCCTGACCTTCTCCAACATAGAAGATTCACGAAGTTGAGCAAAAATAACACAGAGCCGCCGCTTTGTCCTTCTTAATGCTCGCCGCGGGTTCTCACATTGTGTATTTCTGGAATAGAAGTATGTAGCTGTGCTTTTTTTGTCGTCTTGAAGGACGTTGACTAAGATGTTTTGTCAGTAATACCACGGTTTTCGGAGGTTGCATGCATGAGGTGACTTCCCCTGGTGCCACGCTCAGCAAGAAAGAGGCCAATAGTACAGAAATACATCGCACGGAATCGGATAAATACTTTCCTACAGCGATCCAGATTTTGGAAGGGTCAAGCCTTGACCCATCTGAACAATGTCTACCAAATCGCTGAGCCCCAAGAAACGATCTCTCTACAGTTACATCTGGTACGTACCGTCATCATGGTAAGAAATTCAGCTCTGACTTGACAAATTTATGTTAGGGATACGTGGGATAAGCCGCCGGAAGAGAGGAAATTTCTCACCAAGCTTGACGCGTGTCTTTTGACCTATGCGACATTGTCGTACTTCAGCAAATAAGTGCTTTTACAAAGACTTGGTATCTTCGTCGACTTATCTACCCTATTATGGCACGTATCTAGATCAGCAAAACGTGACGGTGCGTGCTTGATTACGATCAACGATTACTGTCCGCTCTGATTACGTTTGTTGTAGAATGCTGTAAGTCGCCTTGTTTATCATATTTGCTTTTTGGTCGAACTTACGAGGTCTGAAAGTATGTTTCGGGAATGCAAGATGAGTTCGTCCTGCTCTGCCTATTCCGCTATATCACTATCTCATTCTTCTCTTAGCCTACACTTGTAGGGGTGTTACTCGTGAAGACGTTACACAATATTCATTCCATTTAGACACGGGAATCAATTAAACTTCATCACGACCGCTTGGACGATCGGCTATATTGTTGGACAAATCCCTTCAAAGTGCGTCACAGATCTCCCACGTTCACCAGTCCATTGACTGTATCCTAGTCTGCTCATAACTAGGATCAGGCCATCTATTTGGGTACGTACAACTTATGCTTTACAATACATATCATTTACCAGAACGCATCAGGTTCCCGCAATGGAAATCATCTGGAGCGTTCTCACCATGGTTCTGGCGACTGCCAAGAATTTCAATCAAGTTTGTGTCTTGCGGTTTTTCATTGGTATAATCCCATTTGTTTCGTCGTTTGGGATGACTTCTAAGTTGTAGCGACAGGTTTGGCCGGCGCGACGTTTTATCCCGGTATGTCATATGTGATTGGAAGCTGGTACAAAAGCGAGGAATTAGCAAAGCGCTCTTGTATACTTCATGTACGATCTCTATTTCGTAGAACTGTGCTTCTGATTGACTATCAATGTCGCCAGACCTCCGCTGCTATCGGCCCAATATTCAGTGGTTTCTTACAGGCCGTAGGTCTTTTCTCCTTCACGACCATTTGCGTCTTTCATATGTATATCCATCAGGCCGCCTATGATGGCTTGAATGGCGTCGGCGGTCTCGCTGGCTGGAGATGTGTGTTACCTCTGTCTCTAAACCTTTGTGCCGTTACTTACTATTACACAGGGCTTTTCATAATCGATGGAATTATTACAGTTCCCATCGGTCTTTTCGGCTTCCTCGTAATGCCAGGTGCGGCGTGTTTGTGCTCCTCCGACAGCGCGCGACATCCATACCAAAATCTTTCATAGATCTACCGCACAATACTAGGGCAGGGGTCATTTATACTGAACAAGAACTGGCGATGGCTCGGAGGCGGATGGATCTAATTGGAAGAAAGCCGCCTGCTAAGTTCACCAAAGCTAAGGTAAGGTCGCCCTGTTGCTTGGATTTGTACCTTTTATTAATGAATCGATCTAGGTTATGGGGTTTTTCAATACATGGCATCTTTACATGCTCGTTATTCGTCAGTATCAAAGTTGCTTGCTATAAATCCAACTGACGTCTGTGACTACTTGCAGTCTTTGTTTTCGTGAGATTTTATTCCTCGCTATTTGTCTCCTGTTATTGACTCTTCAGTCCTAGTATAATAATAGTCGTGGTCCTGCAAACTCGATGATATTCTGGCTCAAGAGTTTCAACACGGAAGGTCATACAAAATATACAGTCAGCCAAATCAACATATATCCCTTGGGTATCAATGTCGTACAAATCATCACGAGTACGCTTCTTATCCATTGGTCGATGACCATACTGACCCTTGTTTGTAGCTTTGATATGGGCCTGGTGGTCTGATGCTATCGAGAAAAGATGGCCTCCGATTATCGCCGCCGGGGTATGCGCAATTTACTTACGCGAATATACTACGCTTACACTCTTTCGCAGGTTTGGAATATTATCGTCTGTATTGTGCTTGCGTCTACGCCTCTGTACACAAACGTAGCTAGGCGCTGGGCCTTCTATTACATGGTGGGTCGATTTTCTACCATACCTTATGCACTCTCTCATTACCTTGTTGCGTAGACTCAAGTTTGCAATGGCTTATCTGGTATCGTTCTTGCTTGGATAAATGAGCTCACTGGCTCCGATAGTGAGAGTAAGCCGTTGGACTTCGGTTGATGGTAGTTGTTTCTCACATCATTGAACAGAGAGAGCGTTTGTGGTCGCCAGCGCTAGCAGTTTTGCATATGTCTTTGAGGTACGTTCCCGCCTAAATGCGAGAAAGGCACAGAACTCATTAAGCTTACCCTAGGCCTGGCTGCCGATGTATTTATTCCGCTTGCCTCTAGAGTTTATGGATTTACTGAGATACTTCCTAGTGTCATATTTCCCCAAGTGGACCAGCCACGGTACGTTCCATGACACTCTTGCTTGTGCTTTAAAAACGACGCGGTTTAGCGTCTTCGTTGGAAACGTGACTACTATTTTCATCACTCTAGCCATGAGTGAGTTGACCGATCATTTGTTGCGCCCTCTTAACACCTTGTTTGCAGTTTTCGCGGCACTGGCGACTTTATACTTCCAGAATCGCGATCTCGGACGCGCTCGTGAGAAATTGGACATGAGCAGTATCGAGAAGCAGATTCTGGAGGACAAAGAGAGCAAAGAGTGAACATGCCTCTATGACTCTGACAAGAATATCTATGATGACGATCGCGCACAAAATGATCGGCCGTTGATATCCAAATGCTATTGCATCCAGCCAACATAAAGATAAATGAAGAGCGTTTCATTGAGACCGCGAGGACGAATGAACAGCACTAAAAGGTAAAGATTGATACACTGCCGTCAATCTTTGAGGCGGGATCGGAGCATAACGTGTATCCCAAAAGGCCGCATAAGGACAATTCAACGCAGTCGATTACGAAACCAATCAAGTTAAAAAGCTCAGTCGGGGTAGGTACCGGAGCATCCTCGACATCCTCCTACAAAGAGCGAATGAGAAAGAACCCTGAATGAAGGAATTAAAACCAACGATGATGATGGAGTACCAGCAGAAGTATCGCTGCAAGATTTCTAGATGGTCAAGGAGGATAGCGACCTGTTCCACAAAAATAGTGGATCTTCGACCCATCTGCTCATAAGAAATCATAGTATTTAATAAACATCCTGCGCTGGCGCTTCATCCCTAGATACCATGCGCAAAGACACCGACAAATGGATGTGAATTCCACCAGGGGATCTTGTGGTAAGCCATCTCGACACGGGTCATCTCGGATTCCAACTCGGAGGAGAGACGCTGAGACTGGTCGTAGACAGTGTTGATATAGTCAAGAAAAGGTGGCGTGTCAGTTGCAAGCTGTCTGAATATATTCTGGCTTCTTTGAAAAGTCCATTGAGGGTCTTTTGAAGGATTTTATTAACGTCTACGATGAGCTGCTGTGGGGCGGCCATAGAGAGCTGTTTTTCACGTTCTATCGCAGCTGATAGTCCCGATATTGCTGCCCTAGACTGGATGGGAGTTGGACAAGTAAGAAACTCCCATCGAAGAAGCACCTACCGCTCTATGGATTGGCCTTGTCGACCTTTTGCAAAGGTGCGCATAGAACTTCGTTATTAGGTAGAAATGATACCAGTTATGTATGAGCAGTCGGAGGCCCAAAAACTTCGTTAGGTCCTCTACGAATGGTTTTCGGCCGGGGACGTCGTTAAGGTAGAATGAAAGCCTGTGATCTGCAAAGTTCCGGTGGACACTAAATGTCAAAAGTAACTTGAAGTATTTGCGCAAGGATCGAGATGGTCCAAGCATACAGTGTTGAGTTGAAGAAACTCACTGGGGGCAAACCAGTTCCTTCGATCAGGTTCGCCATGTAATGCGCACGCATTAGGTGCGATTGGATAGCTGGTGCAGCAGTAGCAGAGTCCAGGCAGTCTCCGCGACAACTGCTATGATTTGCTTGGCCGGAGAAAAAGAGAGCGATTTTGCAACGGATGTACAGTAGGCCGAGGAGTAAGGTGCACATAGCTGATATATGATGCCGAGTGCACACAGGCCTCCCAGCAGTGCGATAAAGCAAAGCCGTATGATATTTTGAGCCAAGTACAGACTCGTGATAGATCTTCCACAGATGCAACAAAGGCGCCTCTGGCAGAGTAGACGAAGGAGTCGTCGATGCAGGGGAGATAGATAGCACAGAAGACATTTCTGCAGGCCCAGTAGTACGTTCTGGTGTCGTCAAATCTCTTGCTGGGGATGACATGGCGGTTAGGAAGTGCTTGAAACCGGTTGTTGTTCGGCTGGTTATTATGGTCACGCTAGCGTGACATATTAACCTTTTCTTCCTTTTCTAGCTTTTCTGCCCACTCTTGCCGTGGTCGTTGGCCGTCCTGCCGTCTTTGCCGTCCCGTCGCTCCCGCCGTTTCTCATGTCACGTCACCAACATCAGCCACTGCCATGCCCGAAGCCATTTGTTTCCGTGGTCCTAAAGGCACACAATAAAAAAACGACAAGGTCGCCTGTTGGCATATATTCCTCTCCCAGAGCAGCCGCTCCTCCTTCACACACTCATTTTAACACCGACTACCTATCAGTCTGTCATCTGGAAGTTGTCTGGAACCGCTATCGTCGAACAGTCACCCAAAAGACGCTCTTCTTAACAAATGCGACGAGCATTGGGACACTGAGCATGACGCGTCAGGCTATGTATCTGTCAGGGCCGTGACACTTTCACGTACCTCCCAGCGTTCGACTAGAATAGTGACTGAGTCTGGGCCTTATCGACTTCCGGGCATACTTTATCCGACGCGGCATTAGCCTCTGAGGGCGACTTCATGCATACCAGGTCTGACATCCTTGCTCACTTTATGACCTCGTGATTATTTATCGTCTCAATTCAATTGCTTATTTCTTAATGATCTCTTATTTTCTTGATATAATTTGATATGTATCATATGGGTTCCTCTTCTGTAGCCTATAGTGTATATCGACTCTTATCCTCGTTATCCTCGTTATCTTTCTGTGCACTGCTTACAATTTCAGACTTAACGCCACCAAGTGGATGTGTCACCCTATACAAGAACGTCTTCAAGTACTGGGACACCAACATCTGACCTCAGTCTGTTTACTCGTTACCGTGATTCCGATTCAATATTGCTTGTCTCCTACGGCATCTTCTTTCGCCAGCCGATTTCAAAATTGTGTATCTCCTCTTTCCTGGCTGCGAATAACTTGCCATTATCGAAAGCCTATTTCGTAAAATCCCCTAGGCAGCAGACCCGTGAAACAGAGATAGTCCCGCCCTACCGATCAGATTTAACCCGGGGGACACTACATCGTTCAATCTTCGACGTGAGCGGTGCCGACCTCGCTCTCTCCAACTATAGGTTTCTCCGCCCTCCTTGCCTACCTTGACACATTTCACGGCTTCATAGAGGGGTATGTACACGTTTATTTATCTATCGCAATGTTAGTGGCTAAAATAGAGACAGATTTCTTCATGCAGACAAAATTATCACGTCAGGCAACAGCTCAGTCTTCGCAGATGATTGTGTGGGACGGGTGGATCTTATTAACAGTAAGAAGGCGTTTTTGTTGTGATATTTCATTCATAGAACTTTCTCGTAGCTATCACTGGTGCTCAATCAAATACAGGTGATTTATTGCTCAGCAGCAGTCGACGATGCAGGCTGATAGCCTCTCAGAATACCTCTATGGCCTTTTCAGTAGCGTCGCTCAGCTCAACACGACACAGCTGATCGGCGTACCTAGGAGGAGGAGAAGCTTATATTGTGATCACTGTCTCTAAGAAGAGCAGTACGTGTACTAATCACCGCGATCTACCGGCTATTTACACCAAAATTGGCCCCCGGGGAATTGAACCCCTCGCGGAAGGAAGACCAGTTTCTTCTATGCCGTGGTCCCCATTTTCGTCGTTCAAACGTCCAAGATCAGACACTTCTGCTTGAGCGCGCGGCAGTCACGTCCTTGTTCCAACCCCACACCTTTCTCAGTTTTTTAACCCACATTATGTGATTTGCTGGTGAACACACGAGCAATCTCGCTACGGATAGTACATTGCCAGGGACTCCTCCGTCACTCCGGTCCATGGACTTGGAACATGAAGCTGTCAAGCTTCCGAGTTCCAGCGACAACCAACTCGCAATGGTTGGCGGTACGTTAGCCTGTTATTGTGCTTGCCCGAAGGGAATGACATCACGGTACTTGCCACGGTATGAAGAATGTACCTCGAAGAATGCGCCAGGAAGGATAGAGGGATGGACTAAGCAGATGTTTTACTCATTTTCGTGAGTACGTTATTCAACAATCATCATTTATTTGCTGATCCTTGTATAGAGTCAGGTCTCGTTTTCTGTACCGTCTGCGTAGTTCAAACGTCGCAGGTTCAGGCCACAGCAACACTAGTACTTCAGCGCGCAATGGTTCTCTCGCCCCTCATTCCAGTCTCAACCTCACTCCCTTCTCTTGGATTTTCGCCCCGCATTATCTACTTTGCTGGTTAAAGTACCAGCTTCTCACTATGGCCCTGTTCGCCGTCCCAACAAAAAGCTGGAACCAACAATACATCGCCATGCCAAACAGGTGCCGTGTACGTCAATTCCGATACATGGACTTGGAGCAATGCGATGCGATGCGAGTTTCATCATCTCTTGAGCGTGTGTCTGCAACCATGGCACGTGTCTGATGCGCGTTCGACTCTTCTCATTACGAAAGGGTCCCTCTCCCCGGTTGCTCTCCAAGACAGCGAGTACCAGCTTGTTTTGGGAAATGCAATACGGTTCGAGTCGGATAGGTTTTGGGTCGTGGATGTGGGAAGGAACGACCAGTATTCTCGGGGATGCGTGGTTCTTTCAAGTTGTTCCAAACATCTCTCCGTTTCCTCAGCCTACCTTTCGGCGAGTACTCGTGTCCCAGACAATTAGCCTGTGTTGAGGAGCTCGCTCGCTTCAGGATGCGCTATACCCTACTTCTACAGTGTGCGTTCCGAATGAATTTGTCTGGAGCTATATTGCTGATGACTACCACAGTTGACGTTGCCTAACAGAAGGTCTGATCTACTCGAAGGCACGACCCTGTACGACAAGGACCGCGCCGTTGGAGCCGAAACAACACCACGAGTTATCAAAGAGCTCGTGAGTTTCTCTCCAAACGTCCTAGAGAGTAGATGTAGATGTGGTCTATTCGAGAGGCATGTATATTATTTGGTCGGGTATCATGTTCGTAGCGTAGAGTACTTGATAACAGGACGATCGGATCCCTCGAGGGCCGCTAGGCCCATATCCCTGCCCAACGGGCCTCCCTGGTGGAAATCCGTACAGACGGTGTCATTAACTTCATTGTTATGACCTGAAGTATACTACCAATACACACAACATTGCGTCACCTCTGACTCTCTTTAGTCTACCGCTCCCAAGCCAAACCGCCGACGACATCGATGTTCCGCTCGACAACGCAAAAAATTTCGGCCTTGATCTTGAGGTCTTGGGTGGATGAAAAAGAGCAAGCACGGTCTTTATGAGAAAGCGACGTCGCTTTAATTGAATGAAGGTTCATAATGAGGGGAAAATATCAATATATACAGAGATTCTTCATTGCAATGCTAACGAGTATGGAAGCATTCACACTTGACCAGCCTCAGTCAATTCCTTCCCGATATTTCCACGTCGCCGCCGCAGTCGTCGCCAAAGCGAGCTCACGGTCGGCCAGGAATTGAGAGTCGGAGGCTTGCCTCCTTTAAAAAGCACCCTGAAGTCTGCAACAGTAGAAAGAATTTCCTCCCTATTATACCGCCGGAATTCAAGTTGAAAGTGCTCCGGAATAGTATCAAGCTTCTGTAAGCACTCAGTCCACACCGGGTGCTCTGGGCAACACTGCGCGAGGAGGTGGAGGCAGGGGATGTCCTTCCAAATGATGAACATTGCACAAACAGCAAAGATATTGTCGAGCTCAAAGAGGTATGCCACCGCGGCGTCCGACCTCCTGACCCCACTGACAAAAAGGCCTAAGAGGCCTCCCAGGTCACCTCCCCACAAAATCTCTTCATCCCCACGGAGCTTGACTAGATAGTCAAGAAGACGTTCGGAAACAAAACGGGATAAAATCTGATTTGCAATGGGCTCGCTGAGCTGCAGGAATTCATACACAAATTCAAGTGTCATGTCATCGGAGGAGAGTGACCAGGCTTGGTCCTCAAAGGCGATTTGGACAAAATTGGAGGCTATGGTTGGAGTACACCAGTCAGAGGGGAGAAAGCGGGGGCAAGGGGTTGTGGAGTTGAGCACTTGGAGAAACAGCATTAGTGTGGTACGCTGATTATCCACCACCATAGTGGTGCCAATGTCGTATGAAGAAATCAGCGTATACAGGAGCTTCAGCACCGCATATCAATTGCTGTCTAGTTCAAAAGGAGTTACATAGTTCAGAAAACGGTCTCGGAGGCCCACGTAAATCTCAATGCTTTTCAGTACCTTGACATAAAGCTCTCCCATAGATGGTTCGATGGCCATCTTTTGGATAGAAAATGAGCCGGCTAGTGTCAGCAGCGAAAGCAGGCATGGATCCTGAGGAGCGGGGAATTCGTCGGCAGCGGGATCAGGGTGGAAGAGGCTATCTTCCACATGTGTGAAACCCTCAAAAAAGGCATTGGCAATGTCTGGATACAGATGATAGCAAACAGCCTTCTGAAGAGATACAGCACGGTGGTCCTCATCAGAAATCGAACGGATCTTCATGTCATTTTTCGGGAAAAGGGGAGGTGGTTTGTAGTCGGCATGCCAATAGTGCAAGGGAATCATCAGGAATAAGGAAATCAGACCGCTCTCTAGAGTGAAGAAGGGTAGGAGCCTCTGGAGAAGACAGGCCCATACAATGGGCTGCAGGTAAAGCCGCTTATCTGGTGATTTCATCAATTGAGCTTTGACTAGATTCGCAATCTCATCGGTACGCGATGGATTCCATGAGCGGTCAACACACAGAACCTCCATGTAGGTTTCTGTGGATGGCCGATCTATTTTCCCCCACAGGTAGGGGCACCAGGTGCCGAAGCGGAGGTTCACGCGGATAAGGCGATCAATGATGCTTTCCTGGCCAGTCATGGCCATCCGGTCAAAGTCAGCATTATTAAACATTTCTGAAAACCTCTCCATGTATTGCTTTAAAGGCTCCACGGACCGTAACGGTAAGGCGCTGGTCGATTGGATGACAATATTCTGTACACTAGGGTTGGAGGACATGTTCGACAACCAGCCCAATGCGTATACATCGAGGTCCTCAGACCTGAGCTCAACAGCTGCACGCTCGATGTCTCGGAACTTGCAAGGAGGCTTCGTGGGTGTTGGGGCAAAAGAAGAAGCCACAGTGGTGAAGGCCTCATCACTCGTAGGTGTTAAGGCTGATGAAACCAGAGTGATGAAGTGGATGATATAGGCATAGGAAAGGAATATGTAGTGCGACAGTGGTGTCTTATACGGGCACGAAGGGTACATAATCGGCAGGAAGTTACTGATAAAGTACGCAGCGAAGGATATAAGTGTGATGGCTCTGACAACAGATGCGATCACCACTTGTAGTGGGGCGAGGAAAAGAACCAAACCCACTAGAAATATACCAAGCGACGCACTCAGGAGAACGGGTAACAATCTGATGATGAAACCCACACCCCATTGTTCCAGCCCCATGTATCGAAACTGACGTATGTGACATCTGTCCCGAGGGGTGCCCGATGGAACGGCAATGTATTGGTGAATCCACTGTTTTGTCAGGACAGCGAACAGGGCAGTAGTGAGACTGAATGAAAGACTGGTGAACCACAGTCCATTGACTAGCGAATCAGATATTGTAGGACGGAAATCCGAGAACAGCGTGAGATCTGAACGAGGAACATTGTTGACGAGAGTACCATTGGCCGCTGCGCGCTGGACGTCGATGAGCTCAAACAGAAGCGTCGCCGTGATCTGACTGTAATCGACTTGGAGGCTCTGTGATGTTTGAATGACGAATGTGGTGACCACGGCTGAGAAGAGACCGGCCTATACAAAAATGAGTAAAAAACAATAGCCGTTAAATAAAGGACTCACGAAAACAAGCAAAACATCTAGTCCGTCCCTCCATCCTTCCAACATCTCAATGTCAAATGCACCACATTCTTCAAGGTATGTCCTCCACACCCTGGCAAGTGGACCCATTTCCTCATACCGCTTATCCTCCGGAAATCTCTGCTCATAGTCAAATGGGTCATTCCCTTTCCTCTCAGTGAGATATGCCGCCAATACAACAACGAGCCAACATACCTCCGACCTGAAATCCACGTTGCTGTATACCAAATACGCTGCGAAGTAACTTGCGCCATCGTGGCAAGGAATAAGCAGTTGAATTCTCATTTATGTCCAGAGGCTGGGAATCGTCCGCAGGATCCGCCGATGTCCCTGTGTCGCCTTGAGTGTCATGAGCTGGCCTTGCTGGCTGCTGAGCCTCAGGCTGGGAATCGCCCGCAGGATCATCCGACGTCCCTGTGTCGCCTTGAGTGTTATGGGGTAGTCTTTGGAGGTTTTTGTCGTCTCCCTCTGGTACGGTATCGATGGAAGGCATGACTGTCGAGTGGTATGAGGAAAAGAAGAACTCACTAGGCGCCGAGGCTGTATTGTTGTACCCACGGTGCCTCCGGTCGGACCGTGATAACCGTCAAGGGCCATTTGGATTCTGGATCCAGGATAACCATGTAAAAATCGCAGCTGACACCAGTATGGGTAGAAGTCGTCTCTGCTTGCGCCATCGTTGGTCGCGGCCCATTCTGCCTTGACACGAGAGAGTGAGACTGAGAGGCGACGGTAGTTCGGTGAGCCCCAGATAGGTGTGTTGGTGTTGTTGGTGTTGTTACCGGCACAAGGTCCCAATAAGGAACGGCCGGGCCCACAGCCCTGACATGGTGAACCATGTGCTGTGGCCACGAAGGCTCATACCGTTGTGATCACACTTTTGAGTGTGTCGCGCGGAGTAGAGACTCTTCGCGGGGTTCCCGAAAAAAAATGACATTCACGAATAATATAACGGTACGATACTAAAAGTGCGGAAAACATTGAAAACATATTTAGCGAGAGCTCCCACAATTTTCATATCATCTGCTCCCAGTACGACGTGTATTACTTCAAAACTAGACGCTGCCGATTTCAACAGATCCGCAAAATGGCTGGTGGCCATTAGGAACACCGATTTAATGAAATCGGATCGCAAATCTTCCAAGGATTGTGATCCATCGCAGTACCATAAAGCGTGCGCTTCATCCTCAACTTCTGATAGGCAGAAGCGGCATAAACGCTGTGAACGAGGGACAGGTGGACGACGGCGTTCAGACCATCGTAGGTCCTCAACGGCGGGGGTATGGGATGATGTCAGCAGTCGGACTAAGGCTTTTCTGTGCGCGGGAATAGGTACATTCAGATAGGAACGGAAAGATGCCACTGGGGTCTCGCGGTAATTTCCGCGGAAGGACCGTTCTGGGCAATAGTAGCGAATTAGTCCTCGAGATTAGAGACGCGGCCGACACTTCGATTGAGAGTGTCGGTAAGAGAAAGGACAGAGCCAGCAGATGCGGTCAGACCAGTCATGGTGGTATGCTGCTCCAGGAAATGGCCAGTGACGATGGTAGACATGTCAGAGACATGCTTCTGAAGATTGGCAATGTCAACACCTATGTCCCGATGCTCACCAGGCGGTTGTCACGTCGAGACGGTGGTAGTCAAGGACTGAGTGTGATCCTGCAGAGCCTGAAGCTGTGTCTCGAGACTATTGATCTTGGAACGAAGCTCCAATGAGGAGGATTTCCCCTGAGATGAGGTAGGAACGGTGGAACCGGATGCAGGAGTCGAGGAGAATTGGAAAGTGTTAGGGACCGATCCTGAGGCATCGAGGGGAACAACGTTTGCCTCCTTCGTTTTACGTTTCTTCTTTGGAGGCACAGCGGAGGATGACGCGTGACGGCTCACCGCCAGCAGCAAGGAAGGAAGCGTCGGTCTGATTCCGCATGGAACGAGTATTACTCGCGAGGCCAATTGAAAGGAGAGAAGCGGGGTCAGCATTCGACGCGACAGTGGATGGCTTGCGCTTCACGGGCGTCTTCCCTTTAGCCACAGAGTGAGAAGATGTGGGGTTTGACTGAAGCTGAACACGCGTGAGGAAGAACATGGGGAAAGAAGAAGATTGAGCGCTGAGCACCGACATCGATAGTAAAATCATCGTCGTCCTCTCCATCATCCAGTGGGGTCTCTGAGGAGCACCAGTTACAGGTAGCGAGCGAATCCCCTGAATGATCTGGACCTGGCAACTTTGGCAGGTTTTTTAACGTATGCAGATAGTCGTCAGCCGGTGTACTGTCCGCTATTGGGAAGAGAAGAGAATGTCTGAGCCCTCGGAAGAGGAAAGAAAGAGTGAAAACTATGAGATTTGTCCGAGTAAGAACATAATGATGCCTAGAGTACAGCAACGGTGTAGAAAGAAAACAAAGACGTCAAAGGTGACGCGAAAGCAGATATGAGACAGGTACGCCATTGGTTCCGCCACGAGGCCAGGAACCAAACATGACCATACAGCAGTATGAGACATGACGCACGGACCCCAGGGAGGGCGCCGTGCTACGGCGCATGGAAAGGACACGACGGGAAGGCAAGCGCGATACACGGAAACGGGACCAACACATCGAAACAGGAACGAGACAGGAACGGAAACACCGGAACAACGAAGCACGGGAACACGAGACGCGAACACAGTAGCCGCAATGCACGCAAACACAGGAAACATAATGCATGGGAACCGGGCACAAGAATGGAACAGGGAAGAAGGGGGTTAGTCAAGTAGAGGAGACAAGAAACAAGGGGGCGCACGACAAGCGACGATATCCCATATGCGCAGAATGAGTCCCATATAGCGATTCGCAAAGAATAAGAATTTGATCCATGATCTTTTGGCCAACCAGAACAGCGTGATTTCATCGTCGAGGGTTATCAGGTAGTCCCATAAGATCAACGACCATCGAGGTTCTTATGGGTGGTTGGAAGTCATGTATGTGCGCGCATGCTCGCAGTCGGAAGGAGAGGCCTGGGGATATGATGTGCTCGAGGACGCATGGTCTCAATCAGATATCAAACTCAGCAACGATGAAAGCAGAAGAAAAGAATAAGCAAGAATCGAGGGCATGTATGTTCGCCGGGAACGGTGTCTTGAGAGCAGGGCGTCGCCACAACGATGGTATCTTCTTCACTGCTCTATCTTTTCTTGCCATCCAGCACGTTGCATAGGGATAACGAGCGCATGAGACCGGGAAGGAACGGGGCCCTGGGAATGGCGTCGTGTAAAGGAGGTTGCTGGTTGCTGGTGGGACACAGGCTTTAAATGCATGTCCCATATACCAAGCGACATCAATATCACGTTAAAGTCCTCCTCAGCGTGGTCTTGATCTTCAAGCTTTTCGGGCGGTAGAATGGTGGAGGGTGTCAAGAAGTAGGCCAGAATCATGGTCACGGCATCAAGGCATGCCGATTGTTCGCCTCGTCGTTGACCCACTTCCACTCTCTACCACCATCATGGACGCGTCTCCTTCCTTTTCCTTTATCTCGAAGCAGATGTCGGATGACGGAATGCAAAAAATCATAGTCTTTGGATTCAGAATATCTACTAGCAAGACGTCCAATATCGGACGAAGCTACTCCGGAAGACGATGAAGGGGATTCTGCGATCTCTGGTGGGCCCCCGTCTGTGATGGAACGCGAAGAGGAGGTGGTGGTGGTGGTGGATTTGGACGCTAGTATGGAGGATCTGGATGAGGGCGACGAGGAGGGATATTGAAGAGGACAACGCTGGCTTAGAAGGACCAAGTGAGTCCACTTCTGCGCTGAGTGATACAACTCACCATGCAGGCAAGCGCTAAGAATGCGACCTACCCATAGGGACAACCCGACCCTTCCTGGTTCGCGAAGTAAGCGAGGCGGTGTCGAGACTATCAAAGGCACTAGGTGAGTTCTATCATCGCTGTGTGATGCGTACAACCTCATGACCCTCAGACAGCACCCCCGACGACGCGTCACCCACCTTCCGCGTATGTCCCGATTTCACCCAAAGCAAGTATCAGGCCTCCGCGGAATGGAACTCGACGACACGCCCGCATACAAAGGGCTCGCCCTTCTCTCCTCCAGCTCCCGGCACCAACACTCCAAACTCTTGATCTCCGGAGTCCGCAGGGACGGTAGGGATGGGAAAGACATGTTTGATTACAAATCGGTACGAGAACCTGGGTTTGCTTGGAGAACGTATGCGCTGGATTTGACTCCGAGATTTTGTGAATGTGATATTCAAAATCTATCGTTTTGTCACTCATGGTTGTGTCCCAGAATCTTCAAGTCGCTCCACGCACCAGCCTCCTGTGCAATTCCGAGTCCAAGGCGGCGTAGATCTGGTGCAGTGCCATCCTCGTCACAGCGTCATTCGTTTTCGTCGCTGGTTCCCTTTCTTTTGGCACCAAGAAGCCGACACGAAAAAGTCTACCATCTACCTGCACAAGGAACCTACTCCTCGCGCATATCCTTACCGTAGCGCTATCTTCAACCCTCGGGGTTCTCTCGTATGCTGTGTGATGCGTACAAGCTCATTTTCCTCGGACAGTACCATCGTCTCCCCACCAACACCTGCGCTGACAACGCAAACTCTCCGTCAGCGGAGCGACACGATTTCAAATGATGTGAGCAAGCATCAGGCCTCCGTGGAAGAAAATCTTACAGAACTCGACGAGCAGCAAGAGGGGATAAATGGTGGTCCCATGCAGAGGGCTCACCCTTCTCCAAACATGTGCTCTGAATAATGCGGCTTCCTTCAACGAACGTCGAATTCTTGATCTTACGTCCGGCAACAAGCTCATCGACCCTCTCTCCTTCATTGGTGAAGATACCGATACCTGTCTATGCAGAAGAGAGTTTTGACTCCACATGATGTTCGGCGAGCAGCGGAGGATCGTATCGGGATAGGTAGGATCCTTGCCTGAAAGGACGCCGCTGTATACTGATAGAAATTGAGATGGATGCGGTGTATTCGAGAGCTATGTTTATATTCAGTCAGGACGACATATCGAGCATGATGGAGGATTGGGCTCGTTCTGTCATTGTGGCATCCGTTCGCTTACACACGGGGAAATACTATAACCTTGTCTGCGTCTTTTTCATTCTGAATCCATGAAGCTTTCTATTTGGTGTACGAGTTCCTGAAGCATAGGTCTCTCTATCGCTTAGCTAGACCTCCTGTCTATGCTACTCGCTTGCAAGGCAAGGAACCCACATGTTCTATTCCCACGTTTTCATCTGCGAGGGGTTTTTATTTACAATCTAATGGGACTGGATTTCCGTTCGTTTTATTGAAGAGAAATAGATACACGCCCAAGTGTGGAATGAGTGCAAGAGACAAGCAGAGTCGAGGGAGAGGATGCGACGATGATGGAGATAAGGATGTCCACCAACAGAGTAGAAGGTACTACCCCGGGGCATCCACTTGGGTCAAAAGACGTAAAGAGCAAGCCCGCGACTTCCGAGACGAACGTGCGTCTTCCTGTGGGCCGTGGAGCAAAAGGTGGGTGAAGAGTAGGTACCAACTATTCCGCACACACTTGAAAGTGAAGATCACGATGACCAGAAATAAGCAACGCGTCGTCTTGGATCAAAGTCGCGTCGTTCAGGGCTTCTTCCATAAAGAGTGTCGAGGCTGAATTGGGATAAGAAAAGAGCATCACTCGGGGCAATCGTGACAGTGAACTCACTTTGGATACTTGATACCCTCTCCTGTTCCCCCGCCGACGTTGGTGTTCTGGCTTTCCATCGTTGTCGGGTAGGGCATTTGATCGCCTCGTCTTCGGATGAAAACTCAGAACTGGGACCGGAGATGTCGTCGCTGCGTGTTAAGGATGCAGGCGGATGCTATTCCTTCTACTCGACACGTCGAGACCCATTCGAAAGAGATACGGACGGCTAAGAGGCACTGAGTGAAAGGGCATGCTGGGAAAGGAAGAATCCAAGATAACCCTTGAGATCGACGAGGAGACGCCATAAAAGAGAGAGGGTTGATCCACAAGGGCTTTCCAGATGCGCGGATTCTGCAACTTGAGCAGTCGCTTGAGTAGAATGTCGGATTTATTCGGGCGTGCTGAATAGAGGAAACTAAAGTAAAGGTGAGATTGCTGTGACTGAATTTATTCTCTTACCCTTGTTAACTCCTGGCGTATGTTACAGCACGGTATTGAGACGGCTCGCGAGATGGATGTTGATGACCAAAAGTGAATGTTTGGCTCAACGCTGGTTGGACCAAACAAAGCGAACTCCTTACTTACTTCATCCATGCTTGCTTCAAGTTTTAGCATTCTCTCATATCACCCTTCAATGACTCTACGAAGCTGCCGAATGATTTTTTTGGCAAGCGAGCGCGTCCATTGATATTTTCGCCGCTTATTGCCAATGCTTCAAAAGCCTTCCTTGCCCCGAGACGATACACCTTTGCCTGGGAACGGCAAACATGCAAGGTCATATGTCTCTACCTCAACGACGGGAAGTGGCTGCGGGCGGTGGGACTGGGAACGGTAAGTGCTGTCATCTCGTCCCATTTCACGGACATTAATATCCACCCGCCATCTCCGTAGCGTCATCCTCGTTCCTCTCAACGACGGCATGGAGGCCTACCCGGGAAACGCGTCAGCTCACAAGACAGCAGAGTCTCTCCACTGAAGGCCAACGTCATGCACAGGTTCTGAGAGCACACGGATGCCGTCAACCCACGAGGGAGCTTTCTGCGATTTCTGTTTTTTTGCTGCCAGACGAGAATGCCTTAGAGTGATGGGGTAGCGAAAGTAACTGCAGGAGGGAAGGATGCTGTATGTGCGGGGGACGGTAAGTTCCTCCCATTCAGTCTACATCACTTGTTGCTCACTTTACCGTTAGCCAGATCTCCTACCAGTGTGGGACGCTCTATCTTAAGCTATGATGTCAGTGCATCTCGGCAATAGAGTATCTATCCACGAGCGGTCGATGATGTATCGAACAAGCTTTCTATCCACCTGGGAGCACAACCACACTGCAGGAGATTTCGTCAAAGAATACAGAGAAAGCAGCCTGCGTCTTGGCCATTGTGTGGAGTTCTGCCCATTCTCCAGCTTCCGAACAGAGCGTCCAATCGTCCTCTTTGTCTCCCGCTGCCTTGCTCGTTTATTCCACCGCTCTAGTTTTGGCCCTAACCTCGGTTTGAAACCTCTCAGGGCACTCCCTAGCTTTCGTTTCTGTCGAGTCTCAGTCCAACGGAAGCATTATCAAATAGAGTTTTTTGTCTTGCGACGACTAAATCCACGGCAAAGAGGATGACCTCGATGATGGCCTTGTATTGGGCTTGGGAGAGATGCCTAAACCATGTAAGCTCTCGCGTGTCAAGCGCAGTGTACATTGATGATATTACCCAAAGACGATGCTATAAAGACTCAGAAGTGAGGAGACGGTGGAGCAGGGAGAGGAGATTGTAGTGGTAGGTCCGCTTTCTTCTCGGCCGCACGCAGAGCAACTCACCCTTCTCACAGATCTCCCGTACGATTTTCCTCGGTGAGGGGCACTAGCGCATGGTGCGGATTTTTGATCAAGAGGACTTATCGCGACGAACAGGGTATTTGTCAGGGCGATACTAGAAGTGTCACGGAACGGCAGTAGATGTGCCAAGAATGGGGTCCTCACATACCCAGGCGTCTACCGGCTTTGTAGTCCACGCCACTTCCTCCATTCAGGTCCCTCTGGTGACTGCGACTTCTATCCCTGGAAGAACACTTGTATAGGTGCAGTCTACTGAACCACGTTTTTTGAGACGGCGTGTCAAACTAGTCCACGTGACGGGGCGCAGAATGATCACTGGAGAACTTTACTCCCTGGAGAGCGGTTGTTGGAGAGCCATCTCTCGACGGAGGGAGAATGCACTGGAGAGACGCTTATCGGAGAGCGATGAGCTGGAGAGTTGTGTCATTGTGGAGAGGTTCGCTGCAGGCAGAGTATATCATTCCATTCACCACTTAGTTTGTATGTAGGTACTTACGTCAAATAGATGGGAGGTTGCCCTCCTTCACAGGACTTCATCGGAACAAAGTTAAACGGTCCTTGATTTCTGAACGGCGAGAGTAGATGCCCCGAAATGATACACTTGCGAAGACGTTGATTCATACTATGGATAGAATAATGAGGAATGTCGTTGCCTATTTACACTTCACTGATACTGCTACTAGGATTCATCGTAATTTCCTCTGTTTTCGCCGCCGTATCACTGTGCTGCCGCTGCCGCAACCGATGCCACAGCTTCGGTAATGACTTCATCGATGACCGTTCATTCACCGGGTGTTCATCTTCAACTGGAGCTTGTCGTGGTGGCTGGGGATCAGGTGTAGGTAGTCCAAGGCTTCCCACACATCCTCCTTCAACAAATTCCTTAAATTTTGAAACCCTATCATGAATGATCTGGTCTTCACCATCACCTAGCAGACGAAAGTGCGCAACCAGTGGCGTAGCGTCAAGCTTCCGCAAGCACTCGGGCCAAGCTGGGTGATCTGGATGAACTTGCGCGAGACGATGAAGGTATTGGGTAAGACTCCTACAAATGTGCACCGCACAAATGGTGAAGAGGTTCTCAGGTTCGAAAATGTGTGCTGTGAACTGCTGTAAGACCTGGTGGTCCAACACATCAGGTGTCATCCGAACGATAAACATATCCAAGATCTGTGGCAAGAGTCCATTGAATTGAATATCAGCACCACGGAGCATGCCTATGTCGTCGAGATGACACCTGGAAGCAAAACGAGAGAAAATCTGATTCACGACAGGGGCGAACCGCAAGAAATAAAGAATGAGTTCGTCTGATTCTTCATCCCTGAATGTCCAGGTCTTATTATCTGGCAAAACAACTCGGGCAAATGTGGAGGCCATGGATGGTGTACACCAGTCCTCGGGAAGAAAATGAGGGCGAGGAGATGTTGAATGAAGCACCCGCAGAAACGTCACCAACGTGATACACCGGTCTAGATTGCGCATCGAAGCACTGCCAAACTTGTCCGATGTAATTAAAGTATACAGGAGCTTCAGCACCAAACAGCGATTGCCATCTAGTTTGAAAGAAGGAAAATTGTTGTCAAGCAGAGACAAGTTATGGACATCCATATAAATCTCAATGTTCGACATAATCGTGCCGAAAAAGCTGTCCCTGAAACGATTTGCCGTGGGCACCTTCCAAATAGAAGGCGAGCCAGCCATTGCCACCAACGCATGGAGCCGTGCATCCTGAGGAGCGGGGAATTCATTGGCGGTGGGATCAGGATGGAAGATGCTATCTTTCACATGCTTGAAACCCTCAAAAAAGGCATTGGCGATGTCTGGATACAGATGATGGCGAATGGCCGTCTCAAGATTTACAGCATGGTGGTCCTCATCAGAAATCGAATGAATCTTCCGGTCATTTTTTGGGAAAAGGGGAGGTGGCTTGTAGTCGGCATGCCAATAGTCCACAGGAATCATCAGGAATAAGGGAATCAGACCACTCTCTGGAGTGAAGGGTAGGAGCTTCTGGAGAAGATGGGCCCATATAATGGGCTGCAGGCAAAGCCGCTTATCTGGTGATTCCGTGAACTGAGCTTTGACTAGGTTTGTAATCTCATCGGTAAGCGAAGGATTCCAGTTGTCGACACACAGAATCCCTGCGTAGGTTTCTGCGGACAGCCTATCTTTTCCCGTCATCTGGCGGATGACCCACCAAAGGTCCGAGGGAATGTTAAAGCGGAGGCTCGCACGTATAATGCGATCAAGAACACTTTCCTGGCAATTAATGTCCAAGGAGGAGATGACGGTGGGGTAGGTCTCCGAGAATCTCTCCGCATATTGCATTAGAGGCTCGACCGACCGCAAGGGTAGAGCGCTGGTTGATTGGACGATCATGTTAAGTACACTGGGGTTGGAGGACATGCCAGACAGCCAGCCTAAGGCGTATGCATCGAGGTCGTCGGCCCCGAGTTCGACAGCTGCGCGCTCGACATCTCGGAACTCGCGAGGAGGAGGCTTCGTGGGCGCTGCGACCGACGAAGCTGGAGAGATGAAGAGGCCGTGGTTGATAATATAGGCATAGAAAAGGAATGTGTACTGCGACAGCGGTGTCTTGTACGGGCACGAAGGGAACCAAACTGGAAGGAGGTTGGTGATAAAGTAAATGGCGAAGGTTACAAATGTGATAGTCCCGACAATGGAAGCAATGGCTGCTTGCAACGGGACCAGAAAAAGAACCAGGCCGACTAGAAATATGCCGAGCGACACGCTCAAGAGCAAGGGTAATAAACCGATGATGAAACCCACACCCCATTTCTCCAGTCCCATATACCGGAATTGGCGGACACGGCACCTGTCCCGAGGTGTCCCTGAGGGCATAGCGATGTATTGATGGATCCACTGTTTCGTCAGGACAGCGAACAGAGCGGTAGCGAGACTGAATGAAAGACTGGTAAACCACAGTCCATTGACTAGTGAATCGGATATCGTGGGGCGAAAATCCGAGAAGGGAGTAAGGTTCGAGCGAGGAACATCGTTCACAAGGGATCCATTGGCCGCTGCGCGCTGGACGTCGATGAGCTCGAACAGAAGCGTTGCCGTGACCTGACCGTAATCGACTTGAAGATTCTGTGATGTTTGGACGACGAACGTGGTGACCACGGCTGAGAAGAGACCGGCCTATACAGATATAAGTAAAGAAACAACGAATTTCGAATATTGCACTCACGAATACAAGCAAAACATCCAATCCATCCCTCCACCCTTCTAACATCTCGGCATCAAATCCAGCACATTCTGCAAGGTACGTTCTCCACACCCTGGCGAGCGGACTCAGCTCCTCGTACTGCTTATCATCCGGAAACCTCTGCTCATAATCAAACGTATCGTTCCCTTTACTCTCGATAAGCTATGTGGAAAGAATCGTAATAATGCCAGGGTAACATACCGCCAACCTGAAATGCACGTTGCTGTATGCCAAAGACTCTGCGACTTGGTTTTCGTTGAGGGTGCCGTGACGGCTGGGGATCATCATTGGGTGTTTCTTGGGCATTCTTGGGTGGGATTGGATCTTCATCTTCTACAGTATGGATGGACGGCATGGTAGAGAAGTGAAAGCGAAACGTTACGAATGATATTGATCACACCAGTCACACACCGTGGGACACTGGAGTTTATGCGCGAGAAAACAATGGATCTACTTTGTTTGTCTGTGGGTGTCCAGCCATTTTCTAATATTTCCTGTGGGCATACGCATTTGAAAAAAGAAAAATCAAATTGGCATTGGAGATATTTAGACTAACGCTTTGAACTAATAAACGCCGCTACTCCGCCGTCTCCAGTGTGTCTCCTCATTCCAATTTATTGTGTTTACCGCCATCGTCGGCTTAACGTTGACCCAGGGTAAGCAGATAACGAGAGACAAAAATGGGCTAGAGAATGAATGAAGAACATCGTTGACGATCAAACTGCACGTCGGACATCGATGAGTTCAAACAAGAGTCGCTGTGGCTTGCATCTTGCGGTGTCTTTGCAGAAAACACAGCAGAGAAAAGGCCAGTCTGTACGACTTTGAGTATTGAAAGCATGGTCCTGAAATATTGCACTCACTGAAGACTAATGTAACATCTAATCCATTCCTCCATCCGGCATCAAATCTAGTGTCTTCTTCCAAGTATACCTGGCAATCCGACCAAGCTCCTTGTAGCACTTATCCTGAACAAAGATACAAACACTGCTTAAACAGTCGTCGTTGGTGGCGGCGCTCATTTGAAGGGCCCGAAGAAGCGAGTGGGAACTGAGATTGGGATGAGCACTCAGGAATGTCGGTGAACGGGAAGGACCTACCCATCCCTGGCACGTCTCGTTCCCTAGCCGCCTCTTCCATGGCCATTCACTTTCACGGGTAGAGGAGACCGTTCTTCGTGATCTTCTCTCGCTGTTCTACCGTCTCCTTGCTCCGCTTTATCGTTCTTCCCATCATCGTCGAGTTCAGTGAGTTAGACGCTTGCTCGCCTTGCACTGTGGGACCGTCACCGCATGTTGAGGGTGCAGGCGGGTTTGATGAAGTTGTATGATCATGCAGAGTGCTGAAAGGACTGTCTGCTTGGGCATCTCCTCCATGACGATGAGCTCCGCGCTTGTCATGGGGCAAAAAAAATATCGCTTTTGTAAAGATGAATATGAGATCAAAATTCACGTCAAATTTTACTCACATAAACACACTCATATTCTGGCGGCACCCCAAAACACCATTTGAAACACACGAGGATTGTATGATGGTGTTGTTACCGGCATAAGGTCCGTGGCGCTACCGCTATTGAGTGTGTCGCACGGAGTAGAGACACTTTCGAGGGGTACAACGGACCATGATGAGACCAGGACCTGGGCACTACGATACCCAGGGCGGAGAGTTCGGTTGCGAAATGACTGAATGCAAAATGCCGAATTTGTATCCGACAACGAAGGAGAATGTCGATGCAAGGACATAACACACGCTCTCGTGTGTGAGGCCTTGAGGGTCGACAAACGGAACGTGCAAGCCGATGGGAACACAATACACAGGAACGGGGACAGGGAGGAGACGACGAGCTTGATCCAAAGGCCCAAGTTGGTGCTCCCTGAAAAAAACGAAGTCTTCATGCCGCTGCGGTAGAGAAAAGGGCGGGCGATTTGTAGCCCTACGCATCAATGACACGGGGCGGCATTAATGTCAGGCCTGTGAGCGTGTATCCTTTGCGCAGCGTGAGACCGATGGTGGTAATGGAGGGGACGCCAATCATGATGAAGGAAACGAAGGGGAAGGAGCAAAGCACAGATTTTGTGGGACGTCACATTGGCAATTATGATTGCTCTGAACGCGGTTCAGATTGTGAACGTTGAACGGCGATGAAAAGGGAGGAGTCGCGTCCATGATGCCCGTCGGGAATTGCCACCGTGATCATTCCTGGAACAATGTCGGTAGCGACAGTGACGGGACTCCCGCGAGAACGCAGGTTCCCCCACCTGCTCCTCCCGCCAGTACCCCTCACCCACCCTATACCGCTGCGAAATGCCGGCTACGAGCCCATGTACAGTCGGATGAACGAATACCGTGACCTGCAACGCGAGATGGATGAACTTAGTGAGGAAGAACGCGAGTTGGAGGAAATGGTATTGCACACCGTGGGCCAAGTTCAAGCTATCGCTTATTTGTTCGTTTCTAGGATAATAACATCCGTATACGGGGGTTCAAGACTATCGTGCCGATTGGACGCGTGAAGACGCAGCAGGAGGAGAAGCAAGAGGTGAGTGAAAGGGAAGGCTTAGGAAGAAGCCGAGCTCACCACCGAATGTTTGGCTTGACGCGGTGTCAAACAAAGCGTGCTCCTTACTCCCATCCATCTATGCGCCCCTTCAATATGCTGAGTAATCTCATTCTAGACGATCTCCCGCAGTATCAATGTCGTTCGAGAAGTCTGGTGGCGCCTCATTGACCGATGAGGTAATTTTTCTCAATTTCGTCATTACAAACCTTTACTTACGACCCTTTTCTAGACAGGGTTACAAGCTTCATTAACATTGTCAAGATACATGGGATTGAAGGTGTGTGATCTCTACTTATGTCCCTCCGTTTCCCGTTCACCATGTTTTCAGAAAGAGATGATGGGCTCGAACGAGGCCACGCATAATATTAGGAGGGTCGGAACGTGAACCTTGTAATGGCTTGGATACTTGACTCCAAGCTCACAGAAAGTGGATCACAGCTCACGCGCACGCGTCATCAGTACGACGAGCTCGCCGGAATTCCTTCCACCGTCGAAAATGGACTCGGTGGGCTAATGGACGGACTCGTTGGATCAGGTTAAGGGTCGTTCGGTTGGGGGTATACTGATATCGGTACGTATCCTTACACTCCGCTTACTTTCTGTTGTTGGCATGGGCTTGTGTAGGATGGCGGCGAGGGGCTACCACAGTAACAGCCCTTCTCTAGCTCCGTACATCGAAGCTGACAGTGAGGTGAACTGTTCGTCCAAGCCATGTACCAGGTATGACTATTCTTCATTCTACCGAGAACTCGGGCTAACCAGTGCTGTAGTATTGAATAAAATTGCAAGTGCATGTGCTTCACACTTGGAATATGCACGTTAACTGCTGCGTATAGTGATTTGTGACGACGTTGCTCTTGCCTGAGAGGATGCGCGGTTAAGAGTCGACGGAAGTGATTGGGGCGACCCGGATGCTGGCTAGCGCGTCGACGAAAGCAGTTTGCGGAGTTCGTTCAAGACGGCGGTGTAGACGGCAGGGCAGGGTATAGGTGCACCTACCACCACTATCGATGCCGGCGCAATGTCTATCGTTACAATACGAGCGCGTCTTTCTCTCTCAACAAACCTTCAAATACCTAAACTCTCCTCAGGACGTCGAATTTATCAACAATCTAGCTCGATTTTCCGACGTGCATCCTGTTCTCCCTCACTCGTCCCGTCTGCGGTTCAGGAGAAATTTTCGGATATTTGGGACATGAATTCCTCATAATATTTTTGTAAAAGTGCATGGAATTACAGCCAACCAACATAATTACAAATGAGCTACTTCCCGTACTAAATCTCATACTCGCCTACAACCAGCGGGTTAGCAAAGCTGCCGCGTTTTGAGCAGAAAAGCCTTACAGCACACATCTCTCCCAGTCCTAATCTCGCCTCCCAGACGTCCGCACCCCGTTTATTAAACTGAATCTCCACTCCCGCGAGCGATACCTTGCTCTAGAGCGCGTCCATGACACCCGAGCGCATATTTGAAGCACCGTCTGGTCGCCGTCTTGAGGAGAAGGTCGCGGAGAGTGGTCGGACTAAGGTCCGGGCTAATGCGCGCGCATTGTGAAGCAAACACCTCAGACTACGCGTCTCTGGCCTGATGAAGATACGTCGCCCACCCGGAAATGTGAGTGAACGGAAGAGACTCACTCATCCCTGACGCCGCTCGAATGCTGGCCCTGGTCGCAGGATGATGAAACATCGTCTTGGTGCAAAGTCGAGCACCCTACGTCGCGTTGATCGGGAACAGATCTGAGTATACCCCTCACTATGAGCAAGAGAGAGAGAGAGAATCCAGCCCTCGCTTCCCGCACGCGACATCCCCCTCCAAATGCTCGCATTTCCCACCACCGCCAAGTGCAACCTCGTCTCGCTGCTTGCTCGATGCGTCGTCTTTGTGCAAAATCGAGAGGAAGAGGTCGTCGCAAGGAGCGTACTGGAATGCAGTGGAGGGAGGGAAAACTGTGCCAGGAAGGTCAGGATGTGCCGACCACTTGACATGTGAAAGTACTCACTTGAGTCTTCGTAGGAAAGTCGTCGACAATATCCTTGCCTTCAAGGACCTAAGATGCTGCTCCCCATGTGAAAATACACCGTCTTGTCGCAAAATCGAGTCGTCCAGGGTACCGAGAGCTTGCTTGTTGGCTGGGGTTTTTTTGGCGGAAGAGAGAGGCTATTCGTCGCGTAAGGACACGTACAGAAACCTGTGTGAAGAAGGTAAGGGTATACACGTCATCCAGTCGGCGAGGAACTCACCCAGGATCCACATGCGGGTGCCTTTGCCCTTAGGTACTCCTCTTCAGCGTGGGTTCGTGCGAACTAAAAAATCCGGTCTTGATTTCGAGCCTTTCGGTGGTCAAAATAATTGGCTGAAATGAAAATCTAGTCTTGATTTCAAGCTTTTCGGCGGCCAAAACAGTCGGCTAGAATCAAAGGTGAATACCACATAAGGTACGCATCGAAGTTTACTCACATAATCTTCAAGCATCACATAGGAGTCGAAGGGCCTTGAACGTTTGGACT
Organism: Armillaria cepistipes; assembly: GCA_900157415.1. Taxonomy (NCBI): domain Eukaryota; kingdom Fungi; phylum Basidiomycota; class Agaricomycetes; order Agaricales; family Physalacriaceae; genus Armillaria; species Armillaria cepistipes. Next base: position 105,854 of record FTRY01000049.1, read on the forward strand.
AGAATGAAGGATGAATCGATGATCGATGATCGATCAGGTTGAATGAAAGAGCATGGCAGCGGGAGGCAAGGGTGGATTGTTTGACTCTACACCAGCGAACCAAACATACCATTCCGGTCGACGCCCATTGCATCATCCTGCAAGATCTCTCCCTGGTCTCATTTTCTCACCTTGTATCTACAGTCGATGAGCTCACCGTGTGCTTCTACCCGTCGCGAGCGGATAACCCGACCCTTCCCCAAGGTGCCTGGTTAGTGAGGCGATGTTGGGACTATCAAAGGCAGGGAAATGCTAATTAGGTGAGTCCTCCCATACACTGTGTGATGCGTACAACCTCATCTCCGTCAGACAGGACCACCAACGGTTTTGGATAATTCGTCACCACCTTTCGCCCAACGCAAGCATAGGGCCTTCGCAGAAGAAAATAACGAGCAGCAAGGTTCGCATGCAGGGAGCTCACCCTTCTCTCCTCCAAGTTCCACGCGAAAGTGTTCCATATTTTTTATGCATCGTCCTGCGGTGGGCCCCGGTCAGGGAATGACACCTTCGCTGTACGAGGAACCGGGCCCGCTTGGAGAATGTATGCGCTGGATTTGGCTCCGAGATGCTAGAAGGTTTCGTGAGTGCGATATCCGAAATCCTTCGTTTCGTCACTGATAGTTTTCCTCCGTTCATGTCCCAGAACCTTCAATTTGTTCGAGCCCAGCGTGCGCTCGCTCGCTTATCAGCCTCTCGTTCAGCCCTGACAAAACAGTGGATCGCCGTGCCATACTTATTCTGGTACATGGGCCCGGAGCATCGTATGCCATTGTTCGCTTAGTTGACTCACCTCCTGTTTCCCTGTCTGTGCTACCCGTCATTTGCCTGTACAAGACAAGGAACCTACATGTTCTATCACCACGTTTTCATTTCGAAGGTGTGGTGTGTCGAAGGTTTCTATTTACAATCCAATGGGACTGAATTTCGGTGCAAAGGAATATCCGTTTTATTGAAGAGGATCAGATATACGCCTGAGTGAAAACTAACAAAGGAACAAGTGGAGGCATAGCAGTGTAATAGAGATACAGAACGTTCACCAAAAGTTCGAAAGGAGCAGGAGGTACTATTCCGGCGGATACATTTCTTCCCTGCGTCGTACTCTGGGGCTTGCTCCTCTGTACAAAATGCGTGTTCTGCGCGATGTTGAGGGCAAGACAATCCTAACTATTCCGCACACGTTTGAAAGTGAAGATTATGGCTAGTCGCGACGACCAAAAACAAGCAACGCGTCGCGTCGTTGCCGAGGATGAGAAAAGAGTATCACTCAGACTCGGTGCAGCTGTGATAGTGAACTCACTTTGGATACCTAGTTGATGCCCTCTCCTGTTCCTCTGCCAACGTTGGTGTATGTACTGCTCTTCAGTATAGACCACCTCGAAGGCAAACCAAGTTTCGCGAGCTTGAGCGGTCACAAAGTCGGCTAAAATGAAAGTAGGTAACGAGTCGGACACGTCTCAACATTGACAAAAAAGACGAGCAAAGCCAGACATGAAGCGACGTCTCTTTGTTTGGCTCTACCAAACAGTTCTACCCGTGCCTTCCATCCATACTACTACCCCGCCCGAGAGCCCAATGGCGATTACGACCGCATATTCCTCACCCTGATGTACAACTCGCGATATAAAGCAACATAGGTTGAGTCTATCATTGCGCATGCCATGAGAGCAAAGGAAGCGACGCGTTCAAAAATATCGCGGTATGAGGAGCTGGGTCTCATACCCTGAAGAATGCGCTGGATTTGACATGGGATGCTTCGCTAGTTTTTGTGAGTGCGATTTTCATAAAGCCATTGTTTCGTCACTCATCGTTACATAGACCAGTTTCTTCTATGCCGTGGTCACCATTTTCATCGTTCAAACGTCCAAGATCAAACACTTCTGCTTGAGCGCGCGGCAGTCATGTCCTCGCTCCAACCCCACACCCTTCTCGCATGTTTTATCCCACATTGTGTGATTCGCTGGTGAACGCACGAGCAGTCTCGCTATGGACAGTGCATTGCCAGGGACTTGTCCGTCAACTTTGGTACATGGACTTGGAATGCAAAGCTATCAATCTTCCGAGTTCCAGCGACAACCAACTCGCAATGGTTGGCAGTACGTTGGTCTGTTATGGTGCTTGCCGACGGGAACGACATCGCGGTACTTGCCACGGTATGGAGAACGTACCTCGAAGAATGCGCCGGGAAGGATAGAGGGATGGACTAAGCAGATGTTTTGCTCGTTTTCATGAGTACGTTATTCAACAATCATTATTTCTTTGCTGATCTTTGTATAGATGCAGGTCTCTTCTTCTCGGGCATCTGCGTAGTTCAAAATGTCGCAGGTTCAGGCCACAGCAACACTTCAGCGTGCAATGGTTCTCTCGTCCCTCGTTCTATTCTCAACCTCTCCACCTTCTCTCGGATTTTGGCCCGGCATTATTTACTTCGCTGATTAACTTACCAGCTTCTCATTATGGCCCTGTTCACTCTCCCGACAAAACGGTAGAACCAACAATACATCGCCGTGCCAAACAGGTGCCGTGTACGTCAATTCCGATACATGGGCTTGGAGCAATGCGATGCGAGTTACATCATCTCTTGAGCGTGCGTCTGCAACCACGGCACATATCTGATGCGCGCGCTATTCCCATGCGCGTTCGACTCTTCTCATTATGACAAGGTCCCCGGGCCGTACTCTCCTCGGACATTACCATCGCACCTCACGAAGCTGACACCAATTCCCACTTGTTTCTTTTGCTTCCCCGGTTGCTCTCCAAGACAGCGAGTACTGGCTTGTTTTGGGAAATGCAATATGGTTCGAGTCGGATAGGCTTTGAGTCGTGGGTGTGAGAAGGAACGACCAGTATTCTCAGGGATGCGTGGTTCTTTCAAGTCGTTCCAAGCATCTCTCTGTTTCCTCAGCCTACCTGACAAGACTCTTTCGGCGAGTGGTACTCGTGTCCCAGACAATTAGCCTGTGTCGAGGAGCTCGCTCGCTTCAGGATGCACTATACCCTACTTCTATGGGAAACACAGGGTGCGTTCCGAATGAAGTTGGCTAGAACAATATTGCTGATGACTACCACAGCTGACGTTGCCTAACGGAATGTCTAACCTACTCGAAGGAACGACCCTGTACGACAAGGACTGCACCGTTGGCGCCGTAACAGCACCATGAGTTACTAAAAAAGAATCAAAGAGCTCATGAATTTCTCTCCGAACGTCCTAGAGAGTAGAGGTAAATGTAGTCCATTCGAGAGCCATGTATACTACTATCCGGTCGGGTATCATGTTCATAGCGTAGAGTACTTGATCACAGGATGATCGTATCCCTCGAGGGCCTATCCCTGTGCAACGAGCCTCCCTGGTGGAAATCCGTACAGACAGCCATTGTCATGACCATAAGCATACCGTCAATACAAACAACATCGCGTCACACTTTAGTCTACCGTTCCCAAGCCAAACCGCCGACGACGTCGAAGTTCCGCTCGACAAGGCAAAAACTTTTCGGTCTTGAGCTCTTGGTCAAATGAAACAGAACGAGTACGGTGTCTATGAGAAAGCAACATCGCTTTGTTTGACTCGAGAATAGAAGTTTATAATGAGAGGGAGATGCCATATATACTAATACAAAGATTCTTCATCCCAAGTACAAAAGCAGCATAATCACACTTTACCATTCCCCGTCAAATCCTTCCCAATATTCCAATGTCGTCGTCGTAGTCGTTGCCAAAGGGTGCTCACGGTTGACTGGGGATTGAGAGTCGGAGGCTCGCCTCTTTCAAAAAGCACCCTAAAGTCTGAAACAGTAGAGAGAATTTCCTCCCTGTTATACCACTGGAATTCAAGTTGAAAGTGCTCCGGAATAGTATCGAGCTTCTGTAAGCACTCGGTCCACACCGGGTGATCTGGGCAACACTGTGCAAGGAGGCGGAGGCCGGGGATGTACTGCCAAATGATGAACATTGCACAAACAGCAAAGATATTGTTGAGCTCAAAGAGGTACGCCACTGCGGCATCTGACCTCCTGACCCCACTAACAAAAAGGCCTAAGATGTCTGGCAGCCGCCATTCCCAAGAGATTTTGTCCCCACGGAGCTTGACTACATAGTCAAGAAGACGTCCAGAAACAAAACAGGTGAAAATCTGATTTGTGATGGGCTCGCCGAGCCGCAGGAATTCATACACAAATTGGAGTGTCATGTCGTTGGAGGAGAGTGTCCAGGCTTGGTCCTTGAAGGCGAGTTGGGTAAAGTTGGAGGCCATGGATGGGGTACACCAGTCAGAGGGGAGAAAGCGGGGGCGAGGGGTTGTGGAGTTGAGCACTTTGAGAAACATCATCAGCGTGGTACGCTGATTATCCACCATCATAGTGGTACCAAAGTCGTTTGAAGAAAGCAGCATATACAGGAGCTTCAGCACTGCATATCGATTACTGTCTAGTTTGAAAGAAGGAGTCACATTGTTCAGAAGAGGGCGTTCCAGTGTGAGGCCAATGTATATATCAATGTATACCAGCACCTGGGCAAAAAGTTCTCCCATGTATGGATTGATCACCATCTTTTGGATAGAGGGTGAGCCGGCTAGCATCAGCAGCCCACACAGGCATGGATCCTGAGGAGCGGGGAATTCATCAGTGGTGGGATCAGGATGGAAGATGCTATCCTTAACATGCGTGAAACCCTCAAAAAAGGCATCGGCAATGTCTGGATACAGATATTGGTTAACGGCATCCAGAAGAGATACAGCAAGGTGGTCCTCATCAGAAATCGAACGAATCTTCATGTCATTTTTTGGAAACAGGGGAGGTGGCTTGCAGTCGGCATGCCAATAGAACCGGGGAATCATCAGGAATATAGGAATCAGACCGATCTCTAGAGTGAAGGGTAGGAGTGTCTGGAGAAGACGGGCCCATACAATGGGCTGCAGGCGAAGCTGCTTATATGGTGATTGTGTGAACTGAGCTTTGACTAGATTCGCAATCTCATCACTGGCAGTATGCAAAGGATGAAAGTTGTTGACACACAGAACCTCTGCATAGGTTTCTGTGGACAGCTGATCTCTTCCTGTTTGGCCAAGGCTCCACCAGGGGGGCACCGGGATGTTGAAGCGGAGGCTCACGCGAATAAGGCGATCAATGGTGCTTTCCTGGTAAGTAATGCCCATGTGGTCATAGTTGCGATAGGAGATATTTGTAAACTTCTTCACATATTGCTTTAGAGGCCCCACTGACCGCAAGGGTAGGGCACTGGTCGATTGCATGACAATATTCTGTACACTAGGGTTGGAGGACATGTTCAACAACCAGTCCAAGGCATATACATCAAGGTCATCAGCCCTGAGTACAACAGCTGCGTGCTCGATGTCTCGGAACTTGCGAGGAGGAGGCTTCGTGGGTGTTGAGGCCAAAGAAACCAGAGTGGTGAAGGCCTCATCACTCGTGGTTGTTGAGGCTGATGAAACCGGAGTGATGAGGCGGATGATATAGGCATAGGAAAGGAATATGTAGTGCAACAGTGGTGTCTTATACGGGCATGAAGGGTACATAATCGGCAGGAAGTTGCTGACAATGTATGCAGCAAAGGATATAAGTGTGATAGTCCCGACAATGGATGCAATCACTGCTTGCAGTGGGACCAGGAAAAGAACCAGGCCGACAAAGAATATGCCATTTTGACATGCTCAAGAGCAGGGGTAATAAACCAATGATGAAACCCACACCCCATTGCTCCAGCCCCATGTACCGGAATTGGCGGACATGACACCTGTCCTGAGGTGTCCCCTTGGGCATGGTGATGTACTGATGGATCCACTGTTTTGTCAGGACAGCAAACAGAGCAGTAGCCAGACTGAATGAAAGACTGGTGAACCACAATCCATTGACTAATGAATCTGATATTGTGGGATGGAAGTCTGAGAAGGGAGTGAGATCTGAACGAGGAACATTGTTGACGAGAGTGCCGTTAGCCGCCGCACGCTGGACATCGATGAGCTCGAACAGAAGTGTTGCCGTGACCTGACCGTAATTGACTTGAAGATTCTGTGATGTTTGAACGACGAATGTAGTGACCACAGCAGAGAAGAGACCAGCCTATACAAATATGAGTAAAGATACAGTGACTGTTGAATAAAGCACTCACGAAAACGAGCAAAACATCTAATCCATCCCTCCATCCTTCCAACATCTCAATGTCAAATGTGCCGCATTCTTCAAGATATGTCCTCCATACCCTGGCAAATGGACTCAGTTCCTCATACCGCTTATCCTCCGGAAATCTCTGCTCATAGTCAAATGGGTCATTTCCTTTGCTCTCAGTGAGATACGTCGCCAATACAACAACGGGCCAACATACCTCCGACCTGAAAACCACGTTGCTGCATGCCAAATACGCTGCGAAGTAACTTGCGCCATCGTGGCAAGGAATAAGCAGTTGAATTCTCATTTATGTCTAGAGGCTGGGAATCGTCCGCAGGATCATCCGACGTCCCTGTGTCGCCTTGAGTGTCATGAGCTGGCTTCGCCGGCTGTTGAGCCTCAGGCTGGGAATCGCCCACAGGATCATCTGATGTCCCTGTGTCGCCTTGAGTATCATGAGGTAGTCTTTGGAGGGTTTCGTCGTCTCCGTCTGGTACGATATCGATGGAAGGCATGGCTGCCGAGTGGTGTGAGGAAAAGATCTCGCTAGGCGCCGAGGCTGTATCGTTGTACCCACGGTGCCTCCGGTCGGGCCGTGATAACGGTTGCGGCCCATTCTGCCTTGAACATCACGCATTACGCGTCAAGCGTCCGAAGTGTCCAGAGAGGCGGTCACCAGTCTAATGGACGTCGTCGATGACTAGGCCGGCTGGCCGGCCCGGTAACTAGAACGGTATGTTTGGTGCGGAGTCAAACAATCCAACCTTGCCTCTCGCCGTCATGCTCATCTATTCAAGCTCGTCCTTCATCCTGATTCAAGCTGCTTCGTCCCCTGGGTGCCGGTGATGCTTGAAAATTATGTGAGTAGACTTCGGTGTGATTTCTATGCGGTATTTACCTTTCATTTCAGCCAACTGTATTAAGCACCAAAAAGCTCGAAAGCAAGACCCCGGCATTTTTTGGCCGGGCGAAACCACGCTGAGAAGGAGGACCTAAGGGAGGAGGCGCCCGCATGCGGATCCTGGGTGAGTTTCTCGCCCGCTGAACGACGTGTATATCCTTACCTTCTTCACACAGGTCTCCATACGTGACCTTACGCGACGAATGGCCTCTCCCTTCCCCCAACGGAACCCCAGTCATCAAGCAATCTCTCGTTGCCCTGGATGACTCGATTTGCGACGAGGCGATGTATTTTCACCTGGGGAGCATCTTAGGTCTTTGAAGGCAAGGATATTGTCGACGATTCACCCGGCAAGATTCCAAGTGAGCACTTTGCATGTCAAGCGGTGTGCTCATCCTGACCTTCCTAGCACAATATTCCCTTCCTCCACTGCACTCTGCGACGACCTCTTCCTCTCGATTTTGCACAAAGACAACGCATCGAGCAAGCGACGGGACACAGTTGCACTCGACGATGACGGGAAACGCGAGCGTTTGGAGGGGATGTTACGTGCAGGAAGCAAAGGGTGGGTCCTCTCTCTCGCTCTTAGTCAGGGTACTCATGCGTCTCCAGATCTGTTCCCGATCAACGCAACGTGGGGTGCTCGCCTTCGCACCGAGACGACGTGTCATCATCCGGCGAGCAGGGCCAGCATCCGAGCGGCGTCAGGGATGAGTGAGTCCCTTCCGTTCACTCACATTTCATGCGCCTATCCTCCCGTTATCCAAGCAGGGGCTCGAAACGACGTATCTTCATCGGCCAGAGACGCGTAGTCTCCGCTGTTTGCTTTACAATGCGCGCGCATTAACCCGGCCTTAGCCCCGACCACTCTTTGTGACCCTCTCCTCAAAACGGCGAACTCAAGAACCAAATAGAAGCCCAGACGATGCTTCAAATATGTGCTCAGGTGTCATGGATGTGCTCCAGAGCTAGGTACCATTCGCGGGAGTGGATATTCGGCTTAATAGACGGGATGCAGACGACTGGGAGACGATGTAAACTGGGAGGGATGTGTACTGTACGGCTTTTCTGCTCAAAATGCGGCAGCTTTGGTAGACCGCTTGTTGTAGGTGAATACGGTTTAGTACTCATTTGTAATTATGTTGGTTTGCCATATACTTTTAATATTATGCAGAATCCATGACCCAAACATCCGAAAATTTCTCCCGGAACCACATTCGGGACGAATGAGGGAGAACAGCATAGGTCGAGCTGGATTGTTGATAAATTTGGCGTTCTGAAGAGGTCTCAGGCATCTGAAAGGTCGGTGAGAGAGAGAAAGACGTACTCGTATTGTAACGATAACGTTGTGCCGGTGTTGATAGTGGTGGTAGGTGAGTCTACACCCTGCCCCGCCATCTTGGATGACCTCCGCAAACTGCTTTCGTCGACGCGCTCACTGACGTCCGGGTTGCGCATCACTTCTGTCGACACCTTGACCACGAGAGTAGCATCGTCACACATCACTACAGGCAGCCGTTAGTGAGCATATACCAAGTGTAAAGGACATGCACTTACAATTATATTCATTATTACTATCTGAATCAGTACTGGTTAGCCCGAGTTCGAGATAGAATGAAGAACAATAACCTTACCTGGTACGTGGCTTGATCTAACAGTTCGCCTGCTATTTCGAGATACGAAGCACAGAAGGGCTAGCCCTACACAAGTCCATGTCAGCTACAGAAAGCAAGCAAAGTGCGAGAACACGGACCGATATCATTATACCCCCAACCGAACGACCCTTAACCTGATCCAATGAGTCCATTACCAGGTTCGACGGTGAAAGGCTCGGCAAGCAGCCTTCAGGCTCGCCGCATGCGATGACACGCACCCGTCAATTCCCTTGCATACTCGCCCAAAATTCTCTCTCATGTGATTTCTCCCCGGATATCCACAGTTTCATATCGAGAGCCACAACGAACGCGTCGTCCCAGCACCGTCGCCCTCCTCCTGTGAGCCCACGCCGCAGGAATCATCCACTTGCACCTTGTCACCAGCTTAGTGCTCACTAAAACGTCCGCGACGAGCTTCTGCAGCAGAGTCTCGTACTCGGGAACATATACGATGTCACAATGAATCGACCACGGCAGGCCGTTGGGGAGCAGAAGGTCCATGCCCGTACTTGTTGGTGTCGCTGGCGAAGACGGCACTATTGCAAAAGAGTAAACATTATGAATGTGCGCGCGCAACAAGCACTTACCATTCCGACTTCCGGTCTTGTATAAAACCCTCCATTAGACCCGTCCACTCATTTTTCGTCGTTCAGAACAGATCTATCTTCGTCTTCGTGACGCCAAGGTGCCACTCCCCGGGCGAAAACACGCCATTTTTGGGCAAAATTAGATCATCCACTGGGAGTAGGTGGTGATAAATGTTGAGGGAGCGTAAGGAGGAACGATGTTATTACTAGGGAGAACGATCAGGATGAAAATAAGCCACAAGAAGGGAACTTACTTTGGGGGTTCCTCATTCTGTCTCGTCTTCTCACTGCCATATGTCGCGTTCACTTCCAGTGTCTGTGTGGTGCTTATTACAGAATGATATCGAGACGGCTCACGAGATGGGTGTTGATGACCAAAATTGGATGTTTGGCTCGCAAACAAAGCGTGTTCCTTTCTCCTGACTTGCATCGTTCATCCTCCGTTCTTTACTCCATATCCAAGCCCCTGTGAATCCGTCGGGTGCTGTGAGTCACACATGGTTTGATTTTGGTTTTATTGAAATGATTTACTCTTCGTTTTAGTAGCCGACTTGTTAGCTCAGGACGGCGGGTGAACGGACTCATATTGAAGAGGACGTCGCTCGCTTAGAAGGGCCACTCCTGCGCCAAGTGTTCTCATCCTAGACGATCTCCCGCAGTATATGTCATTTATCCCCACACGCCGCCTATTCCTTGCCCCGGAACAGCATGGATTCTGGCGTCTTCTCCACTACACGCGACTACGGGCGAAGGAATGCTCCTCGCCGGTCCTCACTTGCACTGGTGCGTCCCTCATTCAGTCTATGTCGCTGGTCGCTCACCTCTTTGTTAGTCGGATATCACTACCCTTCCTCTCAAGCTCGGCATCAACGCCGTGTCGTTCCAGAACACAACGCGACGATATGTTGAACAAACCTGCCATCTCCCAGCACAAAAACAGCGTAAACGCCGTGCTCTCTGAATGCGACCTACGCCGCGTATTCCCGTAGCGAGCGGACAACCCGACTCTTCCTGGTTCGCGAAGTGAGGGACTATCAAAGGCACCAGGTGAGTTCTCTCATGCGCTGTGTGATGCGTGCAACCTCATCTTCTCAGACAGCACCACCGGCGACTGTGGATAACGCGTCACCACCTTCCGCGTGGGTTCCAAGGCAAGCATCAAGCCTCCGTGGAACGGAACTTGACGGCGAATAATGCCGCATGCAGAGGGCTCACCCTTCTCTCCTCCACCTTCCGGCACCAGCACAATCTCCGCAGGGACGGTAGGGATCAGAATGACGCGTTCGATTATGAAGCGGCACGAAGAACTAAGCCCGCTTGGAGAACGTATGCGCTGGATTTGACTCCAAGATCTCGTGAGTGCGATCTTCAAAATCCATCCTTTCGTCACTCCCTGTTTGTGTCCCAGAACCTTCGAACTCAGCGTGTTGTTCTCTCAACCTCGCTCCCTTCCACCCCACGCACACCAGCATCTCGTTCAGTCCTGGATCCACCATGCACGTCAATGGGCTTGGAGTCACCAATTTTGAGTTCCGTTTGCCCCAAGGTGACGTAGATCTGGTGCAGTGCCATCCTCATCACAGTGCTATTCGTCTACATCGCGGATATCACTACTCTTTCTCTCGGCACCAAGAATCCAATGCGAACAAGTCCGCCATCTCCCAGCACAAGGGACTGCCCTCCTCGTGCATATCCTTCCCGTAGTGCTATCTTCATCCCGTGGATCCTAGGTGGGTTCTCTTGTATGCTGTCTGATGCGCACCAGTTCATCTTCCTCGGACAGTATCATCATCCACTATCAAATCTAGCGATTTCGCCCCAAACGATGTGAGCAAGCATCAATCTTCCGTAGAAGGAGGTGGTGGCAGCATGCAGTTTCTCCAGATCTATATAACTCCCTTTCAATGAACACCGAATTTTTGATTTTATGTCCGACAACGGTTCACTGACATAGACCGCCCCTCCTCCATTGCTATTGGCAGCCACGAATGACGAACGCCAAAAAGGGTTTTGACACCATATGGTGTTCGGCGAGCGGCGGTGGAGGATCGCACCGGGATGGGTAAGTTCCTTTCTTGAAAGGACGCCGCCGTATACTAATAGAAATCGAGATGGATGCGGTGTATTCGAGAGTCATGTTTTTATTTGGTCGGGACGACATGTTGAGTGTGATGGAGGATTGGGCACGTCACACTGAATAGCTCGTCTCTTTAGCTTCATGTTTAGTCAGTGTAGCATCCGTTTGTTTAAACATGGGGAAATACTATAACTTTGTCCGTGTCTTTTTTATTCTGGATGTCATTCAGTCCATGAAGCTTTCTACTTGGTGTACGAGTTCCTGAAGCATAGGTCCTTCTCTATCGCTTATTGTTCACCTAGTTGAGCCTCCTGTCTATGCTACGCCTTCGAGGAGGAACCCACATATTTGATTCACATGTTCTATTCCCGCATTTTCATTTCGATGGGTTTCTATTTACAATCTAAGGGGACTGAATTTCCATCCATTTTATTCAAGAGAAATAGATACATGCCCAAGTGCGGAATGAGTGCAAGGGATAAGCAGAGTCGAGGGAGAGACATAGAACTGATGCGACGACAATGTAGATAAGGATGTCCACCAACAGAGTAGGAGGTACTACCCCCAGGGCATCCACTTCGGTCAACAGACGTAAAGAGCAAGCCCGCAACTTCAGAAATGAACGTGCGTCTTCCTGTGGGCCATGGAGCAAAAGGTGGGTGAAGAGTAGGTACCAACTATTCCGCACACACTTGAAAGTGAAGATCGCGGTTGACCAGAAACAAATAACGCATCGTCTTGGAACAAGGTCACGTCGTTCGGGACTTCTTCCAGAAAGAGTGCCGAGGCTGAATTGGGATGAAAAAGGGGGCAATCGTGACAGTGAACTCACTTTGGATACTCGATGCCCTCTCCTGTTCCCCCGCCGATGTTGGTGTTCTGGCTTTCCATCGTTGTCGGGTAGGGCACTTGATCGCCTCGTCTTCGGATGAAAACTCAGAACTGAGACTGGAGATGTCGTCGCCGCGTGTTAAGGTGCTATTCCTCCTACTCGACGCGTCAAGACACGTTCGAAAGAGATATGGACGACTAGGAGGCACTGAGTGAAAGTGCATGCTGGGAAAGGAGGAAGCCAGGGTAACCCATGAGATCGATGAAGAAACACCATTAAAGAGAGAGGGTTGATTCACAAGGGCTTTCCAGACGCGCGCATTCTGCAACTTGAGCAGTCGCTTGAGTAGAATGTTGAATTTATTTGGGCGTGCTGAATAGCGGAAACTAAGGTAAAGGTGAGATTGCTGCGACTGAGTATCGTATAATGATGTCGGTTTTCTTGCCCTTGTTCATTTCCGGTGCATGTTACAGCACGGTATTGAGACGGCTCGCGAGATGGGTGTTGATGACCAAAAGTGAATGTTTGGCTCGACGCTGCCAGTGGTCGGATCAAACAAAGCGAACTCCTTACTTGCGTCATCCCTGCTTGTTCCAAGTTGTGGCGATCTCTTATATCACCCTTCAAGCTACACATCCAAGTCTGCGAAGCCGTCGAACTGAAGAGGACGTCCTCATCGTTGGTAGTGGTGGCTTGGGAGTGCCAACGTGCGTTCACTTCTGCGCAGAGTATTCTCATCTTTAACCATTTCACAGTATCAATGGCATTCGTCCATTGATATTTTTGCCGCTTATTGCGGATGCTTCAAAAGCCTTCCTTACCCCGACACAATACACCTTTGTCTGGGAGCAGCAAACATGCATGGACATATGTCTCTACCTCAACAACGGGAAGTGACTGCGGGCAGTGGGACTGGGAACGGTAAGTACTGTCATCTCGTCCCATTTTCACGGACATTAATATCCACCCGCCATCTCCGTAGCGTTATCCTCATTCCTCTCAACGACGGCATGGAGGCTTACCCTGGAAATGCGTCAGCTCACAAGACGGCAGAGTCTCTCCACTGAAGGCCAACATCGTGCGCGGGTTCTGAGAGCACACGGATACCGTCAACTCACGAGGGAGCTTTCTGTCATTTCTGTTTTTTGCCACCAGACGAGAATGCCTTAGAGTGAGGGGGTAGCGAAAGTAACCGCAGGAGGGAAGGATGCCGTATGTGCGGGGGACGGTAGATTCCTCCCATCCAGTCTCCGTCACTGGTTGCTCATTTCATCATTAGCCAGATCTCCTATCAGTGTGGGACGCTCTGCCTTAAGCTATGATGTCAATGCATCTCGGCAATGGAGTATCTATCCACAAGCGGACGATGATGCATCGAACAAGCTTTCACCTGGGAGTATAAATACACTGCAGGAGGTTTTGTCGAAGAATACAGAGCAAATAGCCTGCGTCTTAGCCATTGTGTGGAGTTCGGCCGGTTCTCCAGCTTCCGAACAGACCGTCCAATCGTCCTCTTTGTCTCCCGCAGCCTTGCTCGTTTATTCCACCGCTCTGGTTTTGGCCCTAATCTTGGTTTGAAACCTTCCAGGGCACTCCCTAGCTTTCGTTTCTGTCGAGTCTTGATCCAACGGAAGCACTATCAAACAGAGTTTTTTTGTATTGCGACGACTAAATCTATGGCAAAGAGGACGACTTGTATGACGGCCTTGTATCGGGCTTGGGAGAGATGCCTAAACCATGTAAGCTCTCTCGTGTGTCAAGCGCAGCGGGCATTGATGATGTTACCCAAAGACAATGCTATAAAGCCTCAGAAGTGAGGAGATGGTGGAGCAGTGAGAGGAGATTGTAGTGGTAGGTCTGCTTTCTTCTCGGCCACACGCAGAAGAACCCACCCTTCTCACAGATCTCCCGTATGATTTTCTTCGATGAGGGGCACTAGTGCATGGCGCGAATTTTTGATCAAGACGACTTATCGCGACGAGCAGGGAATTGTCAGGGCGATACTAGAAGTGTCACAGGTGCGGAACGGCGGTAGATGTGCCAGGAATGGGGTCCTCACATACCCAGGCATCTACTGGCTTGGTAGTCCACGTCACTTCCTCCATCTAGGTCCCTCTGGTAACTGTGACTTCTTTCCCTGGAAGAATGCTCGTATAGGTGCAGTCTACTGAACAACGGTCTTTGAGACAGCGTGTCAAACTAGTCCAGAAGTGTGACGGGGCACAGAACGATCACTGGAGAGATTTACTCCCTGGAGAGCGGTTGTTGGAAAGCCATCTCTCGACGGAGGGAGCATGCACTGGAGAGACGCTCGCTGGAGAGCGATGAGCTGGAGAGATGTGTCATTGTGGAGAGGTTCGCTGCAGGTAGAGTATAGCATTCCATTCACCACTTAGTTTGTATGTAGGTACTTATGTCAAATGGATCGGGGGTCGCCCTCCTTCACAGGACTTCATTGGAGCAATGTCAAACAGTTCTTGATTTCTAAACGGCGAGAGTAGATACCCCGAAATGATACACTTGTGAAGACGTCGATTCGTACTATAGATACAATAACGAGATACGTCGCTGCCTATTTACACTTCACTGATACCACTAGGATTCATCATAATTTCCTCCATTTTCGCCGCCGTATCACGGTGCTGCCGCTGCCGCAACCAATGCCAAAGCTTTGGTAACGACTTCATCAATGACCGTTCATTTACCAGGTGGTCATCTCCAACCGGAGCTTGTTGCGATGGCTGGGGATTAGGCGTACGCAGTCCAAAGCTTTCCACACATCCTCCTTCGACAAATTCCCTAAACTCTGAAACAATACTATCCATCCAATCCGAATCATCACCTAGCACTGGGATACCAAAGTGCTCAGCCAGTGGTATAGCGTCGAGCTTCTGCAAGCACTTGGGCCAAGCTGGGTGATCTGGATGAACTTGCGCGAGACGACGAAGGTAGAAGGTAGCTCTCCTACAAATGTGCACCGCACAAATGGTGAAGAGGTTCTCGGGTTCGAAAATGTGTGCCGTGAACTGCTGTAAGACCTGGTGGTCCAACACATCAGGTGTCATCCGAACGATAAACGTATCCAAGATCTGTGACAAGCCCCAATTGAATTTAATATCGTCACCGCGGAGCTTGCCTATATGGTCGAGATGACACCCGGAAACAAAATGAGAGAAGATCTGATTCATGACGGGGGCGAAGCGCAAGAAATAAAGAATGAGTTTGTCTGATTCTTCATTCCTGATTGTCCAGGTCTTAGTACCCTGCAAAGCAATTTGGGAAAAGTCGGAAGCCATGGATGGTGTACACCAGTCCTCAGGAAGAAACCAAGGGTGAGGGGATGTTGAATGAAGCACCCGCAGAAACGTCACCAACATGATACACCGGTCTAGATTGCACATCGAAGCACCGCCAAACTCGTCCGATGCAATTAAAGTATACAGGAGCTTCAGCACCGAACAGCGATTGTCATCTAGTTTGAAAGAAGGAAATTTCTTGTCAAGCAGAGACAAGTTATGGACATCCATATAAATCCTAATGTTCGACATAATCGTGCTGAAAAGGCTGACCCTGAAAGGATTTGCCCCGGGCACCTTCCAAATAGAAGGCGAGCCAGCCATTGCCACCAACGCATGGAGCCGTGCATCCTGAGGAGCGGGGAATTCATTGGCGGTGGGATCAGGATGGAAGAGGCTATCCTCCACATGTGTGAAACACTCAAAAAAGGCATCGGCAATGTCTGGATACAGATGATGGTAAACGGCGGCCTGAAGAGATACAGCACGATGGTCCTTATCAGAAATCGCACGAATGTTCCAGCCATTTTTTGGGAAAAGGGGAGGTGGCTTGTAGTCAGCACACCAATAGACTGGGGGAATCATCAGGAATAAAGGAATCAGACCGCTCTCTAGAGTGAAAGGTAGGAGCCTCTGGAGAAGACGGGCCCATACAACAGGCTGCAGGCGAAGCTGCTTATCTGATGATTCCATGAACTGAGCTTTGACTAGATTTGCAATCTTATCGGTACGCGAAGAACTCCAGACGTCGAAACACAGAATCTCCGCATAGGTTTCTGTGGACGG
The DNA here is from genome assembly GCA_900157415.1 of Armillaria cepistipes. Taxonomy (NCBI): domain Eukaryota; kingdom Fungi; phylum Basidiomycota; class Agaricomycetes; order Agaricales; family Physalacriaceae; genus Armillaria; species Armillaria cepistipes. The sequence continues at coordinate 122,143 of FTRY01000049.1, forward strand.
CCGATCTATTTTCTCCAGGCAGGGGTACCAGATGCCAAAGCGGAGGTTCACGCGAATAAGGCGATCAATGATACTTTCCTGGCCAGTCATGGCCATCCGGTCAAAGTTGGCATCACTAAACATTTCTGAAAATCTCTCCATGTGTTGCTTTAAAGGCTCCACTGACCGTAATGGTAAGGCGCTGGTTGATTGGATGACAATATTCTGTACACTGGGGTTGGAGGACATGTTCGACAACCAGCCCAAGGCGTATACATCGAGGTCCTCAGCCTTGAGTTCAACAGCTGCACGCTCGGCATCTCGGAGTGTGCGAACAGTGGGAGGTTCCGGCTCAGGATTCATTGAGGATGATGAGGATGATGAAATGTCAGAAGAGAAGACATTGTGGTGATGGATGTATAGAGGAGAAAGAGATAGTGTGACAGTGGTGTCTTATACGGGCATGAAGGGTACATAATTGGCAGAACATTGCTGACAAAGTATGCAGCAAAGGATATAAATGCGATGGCTCCAACGACAAATGCGACCATTACTTGTAGTGGGGCGAGGAAAAGTACCAAACCCACTAGAAATATACCAAGTGACACACTCAGGAGAACAGGTAACAATCCGATGATGAAACCCACACCCCATTGCTCCATCCCCATGTACCGGAACTGACGTACGCGACATCTGTCCCGAGGGGTGCCTGATGGAACGGCGATGTATTGGTGAATCCACTGTTTTGTCAGGACGGCGAATAGGGCGGTAGCGAGACTGAATGAGAGACTGGTGAACCACAGTCCATTGACTAGCGAATCGGATATTGTAGGATGGAAGTCCGAGAAGGGAGTGAGATCTGAACGAGGAACATTGTTGACGAGAGTACCGTTGGCCGCTGCGCGCTGGACGTCGATGAGCTCGAACAGAAGCGTCGCCGTGACCTGACTGTAATCGACTTGGAGGCTCTGTGATGTTTGAATGACGAATGTGGTGACCACGGCTGAGAAGAGACCGGCCTATACAAAAATGAGTAAAGAAACCATAGCTGTTAAATAAAGCACTCACGAAAACAAGCAAAACATCTAAACCATCCCTCCATCCTTCCAACATCTCAATGTCAAATGCACCACATTCTTCAAGATATGTCCTCCATACCCTGGCAAGCGGACCCATTTCCTCATACCGCTTATCCTCCGGAAATCTCTGCTCATAGTCAAATGGGTCACTCCCTTTGCTCTCAGTGAGATACGCCACCAATACAACAAGGAGCCGACGTACCTCCGACCTGAAATCCACGTTGCTGCATGCCAAATACGCTGCGAAGTAACTTGCGCCATCGTGGCAAGGAATAAGCAGTTGAATTCTCATTTATGTCCAGAGGCTGGGAATCGTCCGCAGGATCCGCCAACGTCCCCGTGTTGCCTTGAGTGTCATGAGCTGGCTTCGCCGGCTGCTGAGCCTCAGGCTGGGAATCGCCTGCAGGATCATCATCCGATGTCCCTGTGTCGCCTTGAGTGTCATGAGGTAGTCTTTGGAGGTTTTCGTCGTCTTCATCTGGTACGATATCGGTGGAGGGCATGGCTGTCGAGTGGTGTTGTTGTTGTGTTGTTACCGGCACAAGGTCCCAATCAGGAAACGGCCGGATCCACAGCCCTGACATGGCGAGCCATGTTGCTGTGGCCGCGAAGGCTCGTACCGTTTTGATCGCACGGTTGCGTACGTCTCGCGGAGTAGAGACACTTCGTGGGGTACATTGGTGAGGACAGAAGCGGAAGAAGATGAGAAGGGGTACAATATCATTTTGAGTATGGACTAAATACAGGGAGACGCTGATAGATCCCGAAAACATTGTAGACAAATTTAGCAAACGAGCACCGAATATCAATGTTGTCTGTCTGAAGCAGGAGCCGTATCACATCAAAACCCGTGGGAGCGGCGCGTAAGGAAGACGAAAGAGAGCTGCACGCTATGCGGAAAATCTTTATGAAAAAATTCACGCGAGTCATGTGAACCCTCGCAATATAACAAAACATGAGCTTCATCCTCCACTTCCCAGCGACAGTAACGACACAAGCCCTCATCCCGCGGAATGGAAGACCGACGATGCTCTGCCCATCTGAGAACCTCCACAGCAAGTGTGTGCGAGGACGTTAGTAAGCGGACCAACGCTTTTCGGTGTGCGGGGACTGGTACCAAGAGATACGAACTGAAGGCAGACACAACCGAATGACTGGCATGGTCGTTATGGAGATGTGCTGCATGAGGAGAACAATGATGCAAAAGCAAGGCCTTTGGAGATGAGGCCATGAAGTCGTCGATGTCTTTCGAGCAGGAGCGTTCAACGGTCTCGATGAGATTATCGATGTCTACAGGTAGTCAATGACGAGACACGTCAAGGTATATGGGGTGGGGGAGGCGGCCAGGAGCGTGAACGAGATCTGACATCCAAGATGATTTTCCATTAACAGCAAGGCTGATGCAGCCAATGCGTAGGAGAGGAAATGATCATTCGGCAATACGTTGGTAAAGACATAGGCGGAGACAGCGAGAAATGCATCTTGCCAACATCATTGGTCTGGAGTAGAAGTTGTATACCGACGAAACGACGACAAAACCTGTGGGAGCGCGTGATAAGAATAATGAAAAGGGGGGGACGCGATGCGGAAAACGTTGTGACAAAACTCAGATGGCAGCGCCTGCTACTAGTTAGGAACCATTGTAATATGAGAGGACATGAACTTATCCTCCACATCGCGACGACAGTAACAGCACAGACATTATTTGACCACACGGGACCGACGGTGCTCAGGCTCCACTGACCCGAGGACGGTATAAGCGCCCCAACACTTTTCGGTGTGTGGCCACTGGTGCCAAGAGATATGAATGGAAGTGAGTCACAAAAGCCGTTGACTTCAGTCTTCGGTGTCGTATCGCAATGAAAATTTCTGGGAACAGTGCAGAACAAAGGAATCGATATCATTCTGACAAGATGAGCAATAATGTTGAGGCGCAGACGTTACACGAGCGATGAGGTCAAGCCCTTACTGGATCTGAGACAGGGTGAGACATATATACGCACGGACCATCCGACTGGCAGGCATACGAAGCAAGGAGATGGGGGCCACAACCACGAAACCATAGCACGGAACACGAACAATGGTGACAGGGAACGCAGATACCGAGCACTCTGTAGCCCAGATCACTGTTTGGGTGAAGAAACAGTGTGTCTGTAAGGGTGCGCGGACCTATGACTGCAACGAAACGCAGGTCTCAGAGACTGCGAGGAAGCAAGCGTGCGTTTCGTACTAAAACGGCACGCCTGTCGCAGCGTCAGAGCCTATGACTGCAAAGGAACGCAGGTCTCGGGGTACTGCAAACAATCAGGCAGACGATTTAGCCAATGCGACATGCCTGGTGCAATACCAGAGCCTATGACTGCTACGGAACGCAGGCATCCAGGATCTGCGAAGAAAGAGAGACGCGATTTCATCACGAAATCACGTGTCTGTCGCAGAACTGTAGCCTATGACTGCTCTGACTGCAACGAAGGTGATGGTGGTTTGTGGTGGTTGGAACGTGAGAAGCTCCGTGTGAGGAAAAGAAGACTTGCTAGGCGCCGAAGCTGTATCGTTATACCCACGGTGCCTCCGGTCGGACGGTGATCAGAGGCCGTGGAAGTGCATATATAGGCGTCAAGGACGGTGACATTTGCGTAATAATGTAAAAATCGAGACTGACACCAGTACGGGCAGAGACTCTGCTTGCGCCATCGTTTGTTGCGGCTCATTCTGCCTTGACACGAGAGAGTGAGACTGAGAGGTGACGGTAGTAAGGCGAGTAAGGCGAGATCCGATCCATACCCTTTTTGAGCGAAATCTGTCATCCTGAAGTGCAGCAAGCAAAGCACCCGCTCTCATCGTCTCCCTCTGCTGAAAGAAGCTCTCGTCACACATTGTTGGCGAGGGAGGAGTTATTCGTCGTGAATAGTTGCCGTCAACTTATTTAAGTGCTAAGGCTAACTTAGGCTTAGAAAAGAGGATCAGTGAACTCACTTTGGTTACCCAATTGGTTCGAGGCCCTCTCTCGTCCCCAAGCTAAGCCGCCACCGCCGACTCTTTAGCTTGCTTGCAACCTCACGCGTCAAGTGTCCAGAGAGGCGGTCACCAGTCTAATGGACGTCTTGACGGGCGTCGATGACTAGGCCGGCCCGGTGACTGGAACGGTATGTTTAGCTCGCTAGTCAAACAATCCAACCTTGCCACTCGCCGCCATGCTCATTTATTCAACCTCGTCCTTCATCCTGATTCAAGCCGCTTCAATTCCTGGGTGCCGGTGATGCTTGAAAATTATGTGAGTAAACTTTGGTGTGAATTCTATGTGGTATTTACCTTTCATTTTAGCCAACTGTTGACCACCAAAAAGCTCGAAAGCTCGACCCCGGAATTTTTTGGCCGGGCGAAACCACGCTGAAGAGGAGGACCTAAGGGAAAAGGCCCCCGCATGCGGATCCTGGGTGAGTTTCTCGCCCGCTGAACGACGTGTATATCCTTACCTTCTTCACACAGGTCTCCGTACGTGACCTTACGCGACGAATGGCCTCTCCCTTCCCCCAACGGAACCCCAGCCATCAAGCAATCTCTCGTTGCCCTGGATGACTCGATTTGCGACGAGGCGATGTATTTTCACCTGGGGAGCATCTTAGGTCTTTGAAGGCAAGGATATTGTCGACGATTCACCCGGCAAGATTCCAAGTGAGCACTTTGCATGTCAAGCGGTGTGCTCATCCTGACCTTCCTAGCACAGTATTCCCTTCCTCCACTGCACTCTGCGACGACCTCTTCCTCTCGATTTTGCACAAAGACAACGCATCGAGCAAGCGACGGGACACAGTTGCACTCGACGATGACGGGAAACGCGAGCGTTTGGAGGGGATGTTACGTGCAGGAAGCAAAGGGTGGGTCCTCTCTCTCGCTCTTAGTCAGGGTACTCATACGTCTCCAGATCTGTTCCCGATCAACGCAACGTGGGGTGCTCGCCTTCGCACCGAGACGACGTGTCATCATCCGGCGAGCAGGGCCAGCATTCGAGCGGCGTCAGGGATGAGTGAGTCCCTTCCGTTCACTCACATTTCATGCGCCTATCCTCCCGTTATCCAAGCAGGGGCTCGAAACGACGTATCTTCATCGGCCAGAGACGCGTAGTCTCCGCTGTTTGCTTTACAATGCGCGCGCATTAACCCGGCCTTAGCCCCGACCACTCTTTGCGACCCTCTCCTCAAAACGGCGAACTCAAGAACCAAATAGAAGCCCAGACGATGCGTCAAATATGTGCTCAGGTGTCCTGGATGTGCTCCAGAGCTAGGTACCATTCGCGGGAGTGGATATTCGGCTTAATAGACGGGATGCAGACGACTGGGAGACGATGTAAACTGGGAGGGATGTGTACTGTACGGCTTTTCTGCTCAAAATGCGGCAGCTTTGGTAGACCGCTTGTTGTAGGTGAATACGGTTTAGTACTCATTTGTAATTATGTTGGTTTGCCATATACTTTTAATATTATGCAGAATCCATGACCCAAACATCCGAAAATTTCTCCCGGAACCACATTCGGGACGAATGAGGGAGAACAGCATAGGTCGAGCTGGATTGTTGATAAATTTGGCGTTCTGAAGAGGTCTCAGGCATCCGAAAGGTCGGTGAGAGAGAGAAAGACGTACTCGTATTGTAACGATAACGTTGTGCCGGTGTTGATAGTGGTGGTAGGTGAGTCTACACCCTGCCCCGCCATCTTGGATGACCTCCGCAAACTGCTTTCGTCGACGCGCTCACTGACGTCCGGGTTGCGCATCACTTCTGTCGACACCTTGACCGTGAGAGCAGTATTGTCACAAATCACTACAGACAGCCATTAGTGAGCATATACCAAGTGTAAAGGACATACACTTACATTTATATTCATTACTACTATCTGGATCAGCACTGGTTAGCCCGGGGTCGAGATAGAATGAAGAACAATAACCTTACCTGGTACGTGGCTTGATCTGACAGTTCACCTGCTATTTCGAGATACGGAGCTACAGAAGGGCTAGCCCCTTGTCGCTGTCCTACACAAGTCCATGTCAGTAACGAAAAGTAAGCGGAGTGCAAGAAGACGTACCGATATCACCGTACCCCCAACCGAACGACCCTTGACCCGATCCATGAATCCATTACCAGGCTCGACGGTGGAAGCGCTCGGCGAGCTCTTGCAACTTGCCTTCAGGTTCGCCGCGTGGTTGTTGGCGCGCGAACTTCCCGCCCACACTCATTTTTCGTCATTGAGAACGGCGACACATGCATCCTTGCACATTCTATCCAGGCGTAGACGTAGCTTAGTTAGATAAACATAATCGGCAGAGGAAACAAAGACACACACCCGTCGCTTCCCCTGCATACTCGCCCAAAATCCTCTCGGTCCGCAAGGCCTTCTCCTCGGCTATCCGCAGCTTCGTATCGAAGCCACAGCCAACACGTCGTCCCAGCATCATCGCCCTCCACCTGTGAGCCCATGCCGTGGGAAACATCCACTTGCACCTCGTCACCAGCTCAGTGCTCACTAAAACGTCCGCGACGAGTTTCTGCAGCAGAGTCTCGTATTCGGGAGCAGATACGATGTACCACAATGAATCGACCACGGCAGGCCGTTGGGGAGCAGAAGGTCCATGCTTGCTGGCGTCGCTGGCGAAGACGGCACTATTGCAGAAGAGTGAGCATTATGAAGGTGCGTGCGCAGCAAGCACTTACCATTCTGAATTCCGGGCTTAAAACCCTCCATTAGACCCGTCCACACTCATTTTTCGTCGTTCAGAATAGATGGACCTTCGTCGTCGTGACGCCAAGGTGCTACTCCCCGGACGAAAACACGCCACTTTGGGGCAAAGTTGAATCGTCCGCTGGGAGTAGGCGGTGATAAATATCGAGGGAGCATTGGACGAATACTGGGGAGAACGTTCAGGATGAAAATAAGTCTCAAGAAGGAAACTCACTTTGGGATATCCTCTCTCTGTCTCGTCTTCTCACCGCCATATATCGCGTTCACTCTCAGTGTCTGTGTGGTGCGTATTACAGAACGATATCGAGACGACTCGCGAGATGGGTGTTGATGACCAAAATTGGATGTTTGGCTCGCCAACAAAGGTCGCTCCTTTCTCCCGACTTGCATCGTGCCCTCTCCATCTTTTACTCCATATCCAAGTCCTTGTGAAGCCGCCGGGTGCTGTAAGTCATACATGGTTTGATTTTGGTTCTATTTATTCAAATGATTTACTCTTCATTTTAGTAGCCGACTTGTCAGTGCAAGTCTCAAGACGGCGGGTGAGCGGACTCATATTGAAGAGGACGTCGCTCGCTTAGAAGGACCACTTCCGCGCCGAGTATTCTCATCTTAAACGATCTCCCGCAGTATCAGTGTCGTTTGTCCCTGCACGCCGCCTATTCCTTGCCCCGGGACAGCATGGATTCTGGCGTCTTCTCCACTACACGCGACCACGACGAAGGAATGTTCCTCGCCGGTCCTCACTTGCACTGGTGCGTCCCTCATTCAGTCTATGTCGCTGGTCGCTCACCTCTTTGTTAGTTGGACATCACTACCCTTCCTCTCAAGCTCGGCATCAACGCCGTGTCGAACAAGCCTGCCATCTCCTAGCACAACAACAGCGTAAACGCCGTGCTCTCTGAATGCGACCTACGCCGCGTATCCCCGTAGCGAGGGGACAACCTGACCCTTCCTGGTTCGCAAAGTGAGGGACTATCAACCAGGTGAGTTCTCATACGCTGTGTTATGCGTACAACCTCATCTTCCTTAGACAGCACCACCGACGACGCGTCACCACCTTCCGCGTGGGTCCCAAAGCAAGCATCAAGCCTCCGTGGAATAGAACTTGACGACCAAGTATGGTGAAGCAGCGAGAGGGGATGGTGGGTCTCGCCCGCATGCAGAGGGCTCGGCCTTCTCTCCTCCAGCTTCCGGCATCAGCACGATCTCTGCAGGGATAGTAGGGACGGTAATGACATGTTCGATTATGAGGGACTGGGTCCACCTGCCAAGGTACGGAGAACGTACCTGCGCTGGCTTTGACTCCGAGAGGCTGGAAGGTTTCGTGAGTGCGATATCCAAAAATCCATCGTTTCGTTACTCATGTTCGTGTCCTAGAACCTTTAATTTGTTCGAGCTCGGCGCGCGTCGCTTCCTTCTCGGATTTTTTCCACCCCACGCACCAGCCTCTGTTCAGTCTTGGATCCACCAGTACACGTCACCAATTCCAAGTTCGTTTGCTCTCCAAGGCGGCGAGTACCAGCTTAGTGCCATCCCTGTCACAGCGTCATTCGTCTACGTCGCTTAGTCGATATCAATACCGCCCCAAGAAGCCTCACTCGAACAAGTCTGCTATCTCCCAGCACAAGGGACCTACTGTCGGGACTAGCAAAGGAGGTGCCCACTAGCACACGCCCATATCATTCCCGTAGCGCTATCTTACTCTCGCATGCTGTCTGATGCGTACAAGCTCATCTTCCTCGGACAGTATCATCTTACACTGTTGAACCTTCTCTGCTGACAATGAAAACTCCCCGAACTCTACGTATCGCCCACAACGACATGAGCAAACATCAACCTTCCGTGGAAGGAGATCAGAGGGGTAGTGGTAAGCCTGCTCAACGAGCACCGGATTCCTCATCTTACGTCCGGCAAGGGTTCACTGACATCGACACCCCTCCTCCAATGGTGAAGCCATCAGCGCCCGTCTGCAGAAGTAGAAAAAGGTTTTGACTCCACATGATGTTCGGCGAGCAGCGGAGGATCGTATCGGGATGGGTAAGCTCCTTCCCTGAAAGGACGCCGCCATATACTAATAGCGATATAGAGAGTAGGGATACGGTCTATTCGAGAGTCATGTTCCTCCATCTTGAAGACTATTTGGTCGGGACGATATGGAGGGTTGGGCAACACAGGCACCAAATGGCTTGTCTCTTTGGTACTGGAACCTCTATGCATCTGTTCGGTAATCGTACCATCCGTGTGATGAAACACGGAGAAATACTATAACCTCGTCTGCGTCTTTTTCGTTTTGAACCTTATTCAGTCCACGAGGCTTTCTGCCTGGTATAGGATTTTGCGAAGCATAGGTCCTTCTCTGTCACTTATTATGCGCTTGGCTGGGCCTCCGTCGACACCTGCCGTTTGCCTTCGAGGGTACAAGGCAAGGAACCTACCTGTCCTATTCCCGTGTTTCTTTTCGAGGGTTTTTTATTTACTATCCAATGGGACTGGATTTTGGTGCAAAGGATTATCCATTTATTCCCGAGTGAAAACTGAAACATTGGTATGAAGGGACAAGGGAATTGATGTAACAATGAAATAGACATCATGTATGCGGGATCTTCACCGAAAGACTCGGAGTAGTAGGTACCACCCCGGTGGATCCGTCATCCCCTCACTCTCTGCTACTCTGGGGCTTGCTCCTCGGTACAAAAGACGCCGTATTCTGCGCGATAAAGAAAAAGTGAGTCCGAGATAAACATGCATCTCCCTGTGGGTCGTGGAGCCAAAGCTAGGTGAAGAGTAGATACCAACTATTCAGCACACGCTTGAAAGTGAAGATCACGATGTCCAGAAATAAGTAACACGTCGTCTTGGACCAAAGTCGCGTCGTTCAGGGCTTCTTCCAGAAAGAGTGCTGAGGCTGAATCGGGATGAAAAAAGAGCATCACTCGGGGCAATCGTGACAGTGAACTCACTTTGAATACTCGATGCCCTCTCCTGCTACCCCGTCGACGTTGGTGTGCTGGCTTTCCATCGTTGTCGATAGGGCACTTTATCGTCTCGTCTTTGGATCAAAACTCAGAACTGGGACCAGAGATGTCGTCGCCGCGCGTTAAGGTGCTATTCCTCCTACTTGACGCGTCAAGACACGTTCGAAAGAGATACCGATGGCTAAGAAGCACTGAGTGAAAGGGCGTGCTGGGAAAGGAAGAAACCAAGCTAACCCATGAGATCGATGAGGAAACGCCATTAAAGAGAGAGGGTTGATCCACAAGGGCTGTCCAGACACGCGCATTCTGCAACTTGAAAAGTCGCTTAGGTAGAATATCGGATTTATTCGGGCGTGTTGAATAGCAGAAATCAAAGTAAAGGTGAAATTGCTGCGATTGAATTTATTCTCTTACTCTTGTTAATTCCCGGTGCATATTACAGCACGATACCGAGACGGAGCTCGCGAGATGGGTGTTGAAGTTGATGACCAAAAGTGAATGTTTGGCTCCACGCTGATTGGACCAAACAAAGCGGACTCCTTTCTGCGTCTCTTATATCGCCCTCCAACACATCGAAGCCCTTCACATTCTAGTAACTCAAACTCAAGACCAAGGCCAAAATTTCGAAAGATTTTCTGTCAGATGAGCGGACCTGTACTGAAGAGGAGGACCGACTTGGGAGTGCCAACGTACGTTCACTTCTACGCAGAGTTTTCTCATCTGAACCATCTCTCGCAGTGTCCGTGCATCTCCGACACTCTCTTGATATCTTTGCCGCCTACTACCAATGCCTTCCTTGCCCCGAGATAGTACACATTTGTCTGGGAGCACATGAACATTTGTCTCCACCTCAACAACGACGAGTGATCGGACTGGGAATGGTAAGTGCGGTCTTCTCGCCACATTTTCACGGATTCACGCGCCATCTCCGTAGCGTCATCTTTATTCCTCACCGCGACGTTATACACCGGGAGGCCTACCCTGGAAACGCGTCAGCTCACAAAACGGCGACGTCTCTCCGCTGAAGGCCAACGTCGTGCACAGATACCGTGGCAAGGTGTCAGCTCACGAGCAAGATTTCTGCGATAGATGCCGCTTACCGCCACACGATACCTCAGAGTGATGGAGTAGCGAAAGTAGCTGCGGGAGGGAGGGACGACATATGTGCCTTGGATGGTAAGAGTCTCCCAATCAGTCTGCGTCGCTGGTTGCTCACTTCATCGTTAGTCGGGTCTCCCATCCGTGTGAGACGCTTTCCTCTAAACTACGATATCAGTGTTCATCTCGGCATGGGAGTGTCTCCCCACGAGCGGACGATAATGTATCAAAGAAGCATTCTATCTATTCCGTCAAAGAATACGACAGAAGTAGCCTGCCTTTTGACCACGAGAGTGTGGAGGTCCATCCGTTCTCCGCCCTCGGATCAGTTGTCCTCTTTGCCTCCTGCCGGCTGGCTCGTTTATTCCACCGCTCTGTTATTGACCCGTATCTCGGGTTGAAACCTTCCAAGTTCATTATAGCACTCTCTAGCTTTCATGTCAGTCGAGTCTTAGTTCAACAGAAGCACTATCAAATAGAGGTTTTTGTCCTGCGACGACTAACCTACGGTAAAGAGGATGGCCTCCAATGATGACGTTGGCTCGAACTTGGGAGGGATGCACAAACTATACGTAAGCTCTCTCGCGTGTCGAGTGCTGCATACATCAATGTCATTGCCCAAAGACGATGCTATAAAGCCTCAGAGCTTCAGCGAAGCTTTAGTGACTAGCTTTCTTTACGCAACGCCCGCTTGCGGTACCTGACAGTGGAGAGCATGAACTGGAGTGAGGAGACGGCAGAGCAGCGAGAGGAGATAGTAGTGGTAGGTCCGCTTTCTTCTCGCCTGCATGCAGAGAGACTCATCCTTCTCACAGATCTCTGATACGACTTTCTTCGATGAGGGGAACTAGTGCATGGCGCAATTCTTTGATGAAGACGACTTGACATTGTCCGACGAGCGTGGCGTCTGTGAGGGCGATTTGAGAAGCGATAGAGGTGGAAAACGGCAGTAGATGTGCCAGGGATGGGGTAAGTTCGTTCCCTTCACCTCACATACCCAGGCATTTACCCGCTTTGTAGTCCGCGTTACTTCCTCCATCTAGATCCCTCTGGTCACTGCGATTTCTTTCCCTGAAAGAACGGCGACATATAGAACTAGTATAGGCGCTGTCTACTGAACACCGTCTTTTGGGACAGCGTATCAAGCCAGCCCAGAAGCGTGATGGAGCGCAGAATGATCACTGGAGAGACTTACACCCTGGAGAACGGTTACTCAAAATACATCTCTCGCTGGAGGGAGCATGCACTGGAGAGACGCTCGCTGGAGAGTGATCAGCTGGAGATATGTGACATTGCAGACTGAGAGAGGTTCGCTGCAGGTAGGGTACATTATTCCATTCACCACTTAGTTTGTATGTAGGTATCTATATCAAATGGATGGGTGGTTGCCCTCCTCCACAGGGCTCCGTTGGAGCGGAGTCGAATGGTTGTTGATTTCTGAACGGCGCTCCGAAATGGTGCACTTGCGAAGGACGTTAATTCATACTACGGATACAATTAACGAGGAAACGTCGCTGCCTATTCATACTTCACTGATACTGGGAGGATTCATCATAATTTCCTCCGTTTTTGCCGCTGTATCACAATGCTGCCACCGCCACAACCGATGCCAAAGTGACTTCATCAACGACGGTTCATTTACCGGGTGTTCATCTTCAACCAGAGCTTGATGCGGTGGTTGGGGCATAATCAATCCAAAGCTTCCCACACATCCACCTTCGACGAATTCCCTAAATTCTGAAACAGTACTACCAGTCCAGTCCGGACCACCCCTTAGCACACTTATCAGACCAAAGTGCTCAGCCAGTGGTATAGCGTCGAGCTTCTGCAAGCACTCGGGCCAAGCTGGGTGATCTGGATAAATTTGTGCGAGACGACGAAGGGAGTAGGTAGCAAGCCTACTACAAATGTGCACTGCACAAATGGTGAAGAGATTCTCGGGTTCGAAAATGTATGCCATGAACTGCTGTAAGACCTGGTGGTCCAACACATCAGGTGTCATCCGAACGATAAACGTATCCAAGATCTGTGATAAGAGTTCATTGTCTTCAATATCATCACCGCGGAGCTTGCCTATCCGGTCGAGATGACACCCGGAAACAAAATGAGAGAACATCTGATTCACGATGGGGAAGGACCACAGGAAATAAAGAATGAGTTCGTCTGACTCTGAGTCACGATGGGGGCCCAGGCCGTCATTATCCCAGAGTGTCCAGGTCTTAGTATCCGGCAAAACAATTTGGGCAAATTTAGATGCGATGAATGGTGTACACCAGCTCTTGGGAAGAAAATGAGGGCGAGGAGATGTTGAACGAAGCACCCGCAGAAATATCACCAATGCGATACGCTGGTCTAGATTGTGCATCGAAGCACTGCCAAACTCGTCTGATGAAATCAAAGTATACAGGAGCTTCAGCACCGAATAGCGATTGCTATCTAGTTTGAAAGAAGGAAAATTGTTGTTGAGCAGAGACTCATGGACATCCATATAAGTCCCAATGTTCGACATAACCGTGCCAAAAAAGCTGTCCCTGAAAGGATTTGCTATGGGCACCTTCCGAATAGAAGGCGAGCCAGCCATTGCCAACAACGCATGGAGCCGTGGATCCTGAGGTGCGGGGAATTCATCGGCAGGATCAGAATGGAAATCAATGTCCCAAGCATCTCTGAAGTACTGGAAGATGGCATCGGCGACATACGGAGACAGACACTCCTCAACGGCATTTGCCAGACGAACTGGGCCCAAATATCTGCGAAGTCTGTCAGAAGTGAAACAAATCTTCAATTTGTCTCTTCCCAAGAAAAGAGGAAGGGGTTTGTAGTCGGCATGCCAATAGGACGAAGAAATCTCAGTGAATAGAGGCTGAATCAGACTACTGATACTATCCCATGGGTGTGATTTGAGGGGTAGGAGCTTCTGAAGAAGATAGCCCCATACAATGGGCTGCAGTGAAAGCTGCTGATCTGCTGGTTCCGTGAACTGAGCTTTAAACAGATTGAGAACTTGCTCCAAGTGGTCAGAATGAGAAAGAAAACTGGAAGAGATAGCCAGAAGTTCTGCATAGACTTCTGGGGACAACCGGTTCTTTTCCTGGTTCAGTAAATCCTGGTCGGCACTGGGCCACTGGGGCCAGCGTGTGGGATTGCTGAGGCAAAGGCCTGCACGAGCGAGACGATCAAATCTACCTTCTTCAATGGGAGAGTATAACAAGGCATAGGTATTGGACATCTCCGAAATCCCTTTGGCATGTTGCTTTAGAAACTCCACAGATGTCAGGGGTAGGGCTTCGCACCGTACCGTATACGGTATACGGCCGTCAGTTCCAAACCGTCGACGGTGTACGGACCGTATGAGTACGTCCGTCACGGCCGTGCATACGGCCGTATGCTAGGTGCTGGGCTTGGTGCATCAGAACCATATGAAACCATACTGTACAGACACCAAAGCCCACCTAGCTCGTTTTCTGATACAATCTGACATTGTTACCGTCTTTAGAGAAGAGATTCTCGCTGCAAAGAGGCACCCCTAACACTTGCAGGAACGCGTCATCGGTTCCAAATACACAAGAATAACACTTATGGGTCGCAAACGACCCGAAAATGAATGGAAATGAAAGTTATGGTGCTGTATTGGGCTGCTACACCCCGAGTTATCGCTGAATTTCGCTCTCCGTGCGATATAGGGCTGCATACCGTACATACGGCCGTCGACGGCCGTCAATACGGTGCATCTCAATCTCTTGACGGTACGGTTACGGCACCCGTACGACGGCACCCGTACAACCGTATTATACGGTGACGGTGCGAAGCCCTAGTCAGGGGTAAAATCCCGGCTGACTGTATAACAATGGTGTGTACGCTGGGGTTGGATGACATGTTAAATAGCCAAGCCAATGCGTGTACATCCATCTCTTCCGCATTGGACTCCACAGCGGAATGTTCAGCATCTCGAAGTGTGTGAATAGGAGGCTCTGACTTGGTTGACTCGGAGGAAGATGAGATGACCGAGGGGAAGAAGCCGCTAGCACAGTGGACGATGTATGCATAAAGAGGAAAGATATAATGCGACAGTGGTGTCTTGTACGGGCACGAAGGGTAAAAAACCGGCAGGAAGTTGCTGACAAAGTACGCAACGAAGGATATAAATGTGATGGCTCCAACAACAGATGCGATCACCACTTGTAGTGGGGCCAGGAAAAGTACCAAACCCACTAGAAATATACCAAGCGACACACTCAGGAGAACGGGTAACAATCCAACGATGAATCCCACACCCCACTTCTCCAGCCCCATGTATCGAAACTGACGTACATGACATCTGTCTCGGGGGGTGCCCGATGGAACAGCGATGTATTGGTGAATCCACTGTTTTGTCAGGACAGCGAACAGGGCAGTAGCGAGACTGAACGCGAGGCTAGTGAACCACAGTCCATTGACCAAGGAATCAGATGTCGTGGGATGGAAATTGGAGAAGGGGGTAAGATCTGAACGAGGGACATCGTTGACGAGAGTACCATTAGCTGCTGCGCGCTGGACGTCGATGAGCTCGAACAGAAGCGTTGCCGTGACTTGACCGTAATCAACTTGGAGGCTCTGTGATGTCTGGACAACGAACGTAGTGACCACGGCTGAGAAGAGACCGGCCTACACAAAAATGAGTAAAGAAACAATAGCTGTTAAATAAACCACTCACGAAAACGAGCAAAACATCCAACCCATCCCTCCACCCTTCCAACATCTCAATGTCAAATGCACCGCATTCTTCAAGGTATGTCCTCCACACCCTGGCAAACCGACCCAGTTCCTCATACCGCTTATCCTCCGGAAATCTCTGCTCATAGTCAAACGGGTCGTTCCCTTGGATCGTAATGAGAGATGAGACAAGTATGAACCATAAAACACCGTACCTCTAACTTGGGGTCCACGTTGCGGGATGCCGAAAAAGTGGCGAGTCGACTTTTGCTGGAAATGAGCTGTCCTCGCCGGGTGCTGAACCTCAGGCTGGGAATCGTCCGCAGGATCATCCATTGTCCCTGTGTCACCTTGAGTGTCATGGGGTAGTCTTTGGAGGTTTTCGTCGTCTTTGTCTGGTACGGTATCGATGGAAGGCATGGCTGCCGAGTGGTATGAGGAAAAGAAGAGCCTGCTAGGCGCTGAGGCTGTATTGTAGTACCCACGGTGCCTCCGGTCGGACCGTGATCACCGTCAAGATAACCATATGAAAACCGAGACTGCCAGTACGGACAGAGGTCTTCTCCACTTGCGTCATTGTTGGTTGTGGCCCATTCTGCCTTGACACGAGAGAGTGAGAGGCGATGGTGGCGGAGCTCCAGTTCGGTGAGTAAGCGCTACCCCCAGATATGTAGGTTTAGCCGCACGAGATCCGATCATAACGAGCGAAATCTCCGCCGCCCGCCAAACTCACAAGGACCTGTCTGATCACGAACGACAAGCCCAGAGATAACCTGAAAGACCCAGAATGAAACCTCATGTCCTCAAACATTCATTTCGAATTATTTAATATCTCTGTCAAGCGTTTCTCCGTTCACAACACCTTCGATTTGCCTTCGGAATGTTAAATGAAGGGACTCTGTGGGTAGGCATAGCACATAGAATTGCAACTTTTCTAAAGGTTAATACAAATTCATATGCAGAAAACTATAACCCGAAAACCCGAAATTCCTCTATGAGGACAAGTGAGCCGACGGGCTGATATCTTAGCGGTCCCGAACGAATTCATCCGATATTCGAGCTCCTCTATAACTTCTAGGTGCCTTGCAGCAATACGAACAGGTCCGCGTTCAGCCTTTTCACAACAGCTCTCTGTCCACCCAGTCCTAATCAGTAATCGAACTCAACCAAAACGAACGGCAAACTCACACTCGGCGGTGTACCAAGTAGAGTACCCCCGCAGCCTCGCAAAATGATCATGAACTATCACCGCATGCTCGACCCGATCTCGAATATCCACCGCCTTCGTAGCCGGAAAATCATGGTAACTGGTGAAGACCTTTCGTTGGGTTCCCTCCCCCCAGTCTTTCTATCAGCACGGCGGACTGCCACCATGCATACGCTTCTCGCACCCTGGGTATCTCAGCCTCCTGTTCCTTGGAGATCCGCTGTCCGTGAATATGCATTTGAGAAACGACCTCTAGGAGAGAAGGGATGCCTATTGCGAGAAGCCTGAATCAGAGCTCTAGGCTCTTCACCGGTCAGTTGAGTAACCGACTGTCGATCATCGCACAACAATTGGGCATGGTGAATATGTTGGCACCCCATTCGCATGCAGCTGTCGTGTTTAAATCATCAATGGATACTGACATCGTAGCCTAAAGGAAAGCATCGGGAGACCCAGCTAACGATGAAGCAGTGAGCGACCAGCGACGTAGACTAATGAGAGGGACTTACCATCAGCACATATGCCGTCCCTCCCTCCAGCAGCTACTTTTGCTACTCTCTCAATACATCGCAGAAAGCCGGTAGACTACAAAGTAGGTAAATTTCCAGGCAAGTGAGGCGAAGGGAAGGGTCCTACCCGCCGCCTGCGATCATCCTCCCTTGCATCACCTCCATCGTCACCTCCAGTTCTTGTCCGTTGAATGAGGATGCATCTTAATTCCGTTCAACAGTACTATCGTCATCGACGGTGAAGAGGACTATGGGTGGGTGAATAACCGAAATTAGTAATAGCAGTGGATGAGATGGACTTACCCATCGCTAGCACGCCTACCATTTCCCGAAATCATCACCTCGTCTCTCCATGCACATCCTGCTCGCCGCATGATGATAACTCGATGCGAAATCAGTTTCTTCACGCTGCAAAGAATGTTATTACGACGACCATGTTGGGGAGCAGAAGGTCCAAAGCCTGTACTTATTGGTGTCGCTCGCGTTTGCAAGGAAGACGGTACTACTACTGCAGAAAAGTAAGAATTGTGAAGGTGGGCACGCAGAAAGCGCTTACCATTCAGAATTCCCCCTCCGCTAGTCCCTCCCACACTGATTCTTTATCGTTGAGAATGCCGATCTTCGTATCTTCGCCTCTTTGATATCAAGGTACTACTCCCAGAAAAACAGACACCATTTCAGGGTAAAGCTGGATCGTCCAGCTTCATGCACCGCTGGGAGTAGGTGGCGACAAGCGTCCGAGTACAAGATGTACGGACGGACGACGTTTATACTGCAGAAGAACACTTAGGATGAATGCAAGCAAAGCCTCCGTGTCAGTCAGGATCAGGGAACTCACTCTGGGACTCGCTTCCGCTGCCGCCGCCTCTCGCTGAATGAATATACATCGTAATTCCGTTTAACGGTGCTGCGCAGTCATTGTTTGTGGCAAGGACATTGGGCTATAAATGGATGAGTGGCCGAAATCTAAATTGGATAGACTTCTGACTCACCCACCGCTAGCACGTCCATCAACAAATATACCGCGGTCTCCATCCGCATCGCCTTGTTCTTGTCAACTTCGCCTCTGGGTCCTGCTCGTGATTCCGTTCAACAGTCTTGCATAGACAGTCGCCGCTGTCAGTTCACCGTATGAAGGACAGAGTCGGACTATGGATTGGTGAGTGGCCGTGAACGCTTTCGTGGTCCTGTTCACTGGACAGGAAGAATAAAGGGTAAATGCGCGTGGTGGATGAGATTGGGCTATGAGAGGATGAGTACTCTGGAATATCAGTGAACGAGAACAACTTACCCGTCCCTGGTGTCTCTCGTCCCATGCCCCCGCACCATTTACCACACAGGATCACGATAGGCCATCTTGCTACGAAATCGGGAATAGAGCCTCCCTCAAAGAAACTTGCGTCGATGTAGAGGAGACCACTCGTCGATATCTTCTCTTGCTGCTCTACCATCTCCTCGCTCCGCTTTGTCACGCTTCCCATCTTTGTCGAGTGCAGTGGGTAGGACACTTGCTCGCCTCGCCTTGGGATCAAGAACCAGAACTGGGACCGGAGATGTCATTGCCACGTGTTGAGGCTGGGTTGATGGAAAGCAGGGGAACGAGATGATACTGCGTGAGGAAGATGAAGTTGTATGCATCGTACTGTGTGTGAAAAACTCACCCGCGACCCGCGTTTGGGCATCTCCTCTGCATCTAAGCCTAGTGCTGTTGACGTTGATCGTCGGTGCGCTCGTCGAGGGGCAAAACATCATCATTTCTGTCAAGTTATGCAAAAGTCTGCTGCAATAAAAAATAAATACGAGTTCAAATCAACGTCAGATTTTACTCACAGTCGTTTGAACACCGCGGTGTGTGCTGAAGTCTTCCCGAAAGGCTGAAACTGAAGGAAAGGGCTCGATCGAATAGACGCCACGAGAGACAAAGAGCATGACGCGCGCAAGTATGAGTTTGAGCTCAATGTACGAAAACCGCAAAAAACCAACTTGAAACACTTGAAGACCGCATGATGGAAGCTGTCGTACGCGAATTTCCTGCGAAGTGTATGTCACGATTGGATTGAGTCGTGTTCTACGTCCCTCGCTATGGTCGGAGGAGTCGCAAGGGGAAGGGCAAAGATCTGGGCGTGTCCTGTAAAACCGTGAGACGAATAGCCGCTGGCACCTCTATCAAAACCTGTAGGCAATCAGAAATTGAAACCGACGCACCAGATTTTCCAACACAAAAGTCCTTCATGTAACTTGCCTTTGATTACAGAGATATCGTCAAGGAACGAGTACTGAGTAGTCGTCGAAACGGAAACGGGAGCCGGCGGCTCCGATTCATTTTTCCCGCGCTCAGGGGCTTCTTCGACTGCTTATTTCGTTACAACTCGTGCCAGTGTTTCTTTTCCCCGTCTCCCATGACTGTCGCTTGCATTACTTAGCGCTGAGCACCTCGCTCTCTTTCCCGGTTCTAAGCACGTTCCACATCTCTGGCATCCGTCTCAGCTACGAAAGGCTTGTGAAGACATGTCCCAGAAATGGTCTAGTACTGTAGTTGCTTTCGATACAGATGTTGGATGAGAACAAGGTCAGACGCTGCCACAAATGGCTTCACCGTTGGTCGACGGTCCTTCCAGAGGTATCGCATACCTCGCAATAAATCTACAACAAGCCGTCCTCGCCCTCTGATCTCGTCTCCCTCTACATCCATACATGGCTTCCAGTGAATCCCCTAGCTAAGACACCCCACCCAGAGCTAAGAAATGGCTCGGCCCCGAGCCTGGAGACCACATCATTCCACGGCAGAATCACTTATTCGACGACATAACCTCCATGACTCCAGAAGAGCTCGCCGAAAATCCTGAAAATAGCTATTCGAACCTGGATGAGTGGCAGGCTGGGCAGAACCATGGTCGGTACGTAACTACATCTTAGTCGCTTGAGTGATATTTCACAGGAGTTGGCTGAATTCTCCACGTATCTATGCATAAGGTCAGACCTTGATCAAATATGGCGTCGATACGATTAGGCGGTCCGATTCGAAGTAACCATAATATTCTCCAATCTTAGGAAATACATCAGTCAATGTTCCTTGCCTGAAACGTTGCATCTGCGTAGCTATAGTGGACTGTCGTGGATGAAGCAAAGATAAGATTCCGGAGCGAAAATTTCGTCTAGAATGTCTCCCTCCGTAACTGGAGAGTAAGGCTCGCGCACGGATGGAGGGGAGCGAGATCCAGTTAACGAGTCATTTCCGCTGACTGCTCTTTGTCTCTCCCCGTCACGCTTCCAAGCCCCGACTTGGTCGACGTGTCGTCTCAAGACAAAAGCTGTAATCTTCGAGATGCAGAGACCGTGCTTGTGAGTAGACTGCGCTTCGTATGTCGTCGTCCTTCGAGCGAAACACGTTCTAGTGCCCGGAGGGACCAAGGTGGATGAAGTGACGTAGACTACAAAATGGGTGAGTTCCTGTGCGTGAGGTGAAGGGAAAGAACCTACCCACCCTGATGAATATATCACTGCCTGACCTTGTTCCTACCACCGTCGCCTCTAATTCTCGTTCAATCCATCGTAATTCCGTTCATTAGCATTCGCTAGATAGTCATAGTTGCTAGCGAAGCCTGAGGTCAACCTTTGAAGGGAATGCCTGGGCTATGGATTAATATGTGGACAAGATTAATTGTGAACAGGAGAGACTTACCCATCCCTAGCACATCTATCGCTGTTTCCTGCCGTCACTTTCCTGCATACTTCGCTCTTACGGTCCTGCTCGCTGGATAACGATAGCTTGGTAAAAGAATCAAGGTCTTCGCACTGCAAAAAGAGTTGCCCGCGTCGGCGTGCCATGACGTTCTAGTCCTGACATTGAAGGGAAGGTTGTCGCGTTAATCGTAGGAGCTGTGAGAAGGGTCAGTACCGAATTTGGACGAAGAGGAGAGGACCTACAAGTCTTCACGATCTTCTCTCAGGACTCCGCTGTCTTCTCATTCCCATTCGTCGCTGCCCAACACCTGTCTCCTTCTACTGACAGATCTCACGACCATGCCTTGCTGGCGAGGAAGAAGTTATTTGTCGTGCAAAGTCGTCATCAATGAGCACACGGGAAGCTTCCACGGAGGACAGATGAAGGAATAACACTGCCTAAGGAATGTGAGCTTGAGCGCATCCTTCAGCATGCCAGAAAACTCACCTAGCATCCTCGCTTCTGCGCCTCTGGCCTAGCACTATCGGCGAGGACCTCTTGACTCTTGAGTGTAAGGTTGCCCTAACTCGACGGACTCGGCGATGACACAAACAGCATGCCTTGATGCCTTGACTGTTCCTGGAACCACGACAACACGACTGTGATGTCGGTAGCGACAGCGACGGTGCTTCCGCGAGAAGGCAGGCTCCCCCACCAGTACTACGCACGCGCCCTATCCCACTGCGAAATGCCGGCTATGAGCCCATATGAACGAATACGGTGACCTAGATGGATGAGCTAAGCAAGAAGGAACGCGACGTGGAGGAAATGGTGCGTACCCTTGGCCCTATCACTCGTCCCTTGTCGCTCATTGCTCATTCCAGGGTAATAGCATCCGTATACGAGGGTTCAAGACTATCGTGCTGATTGGGTGTGTGAAGACACAGCAGGAGGAGAAGCAAGAGGTGACTGAAAGGGAAAGAGGAAGCCGAGCTCATCACTGAGACCGAAGACGAGCGAGCCTTAAGAGAGGAAGAGTAGCACGATATCGAGACGGCTCGCGAGATGGGTGTCGATGACCAAAATCGATTGTTTGGCTTGACGCGGTGTCAAACAAAGCGTGCTTCTTTCTCCCGTCCGTCCATGCTCCGCTTTATACCGTCCTTCAACGCTGCATATCCAAGCCCTGTTGGAAATGTTCTGTAAGTCACTAGTCACGGTTTGATGTCGGTTCTAAAGAATTAACTGTTCATTTAGTAGCGCCATTGTTAGCTCAAAGACCGAGATTTCCTGGCAGGTTACCGGGCTGATGTTGAAGAGGAGGGCGGACGTCGCTGGCTTAGAAGGACCAAGTGAGTTCACTTCTGCGTCGAATGATGCTTATTCTCATCCCCCGCAGTATGGATGTTGTTTGTCCCCACACTCTGCCTATTCCTTGCTCCGGGACAGCACACCTTTCTCTGGATTCTGGCGTCTCGACCATCGTTCTCTAGAAGCGATTACGGGCGACGGCACCATCTCCACGGTGACATCATGCTCGGGCGCAGGAAGGCACGTCCTGCTGGTAAGACCCTCAGTTGTCTACGCCACTAGTCGCTCACCTCTTGTTAGCCAGGTATCACTACCCTTTCTCCCAAGCTACGAGTCCCGGCACCTAGAGGCCGACGTTGTGTCTCAACGCGACGGTGTTTCGAATGAGCCTACCGTCTCCCGCCACAAAGACAGCGCAAACGCCATACGGGTAAGTGCTAAGAATGCGACCTACCCAACCCTTCCCTGAGGTGCCTGGTTAGTGAGGCGATGTTGAGACTATCAAAGGCAGGAAAAAAGTTAATTAGGGGAGTCCTCTCATACGCTGTGTAATACCTACAACCTCATCTCCCTCAGACAGGACCACCGACGACTTTGGATAACACGTCACCACCTTCCAAGCATCGGGCCTTCGCAGAAGAATATCAAGAGCAGCAAGGCTTGCGTGCAGGGAGCTAATCTTCTCTCCTCCAAGTTCCGCGCGAAAGTGTTCCAAATTCTTGATCTTGCGTCGTCCTGCGGTGGGCCCTGGTCAGGGAATGACACCTTCGCTGTACGAGGAACCGGACCCGCTTGGAGAATGTATGCGCTGGATTTTACTCCGAGATGCTGGAAGGTTTCGTGAGTGCGATATCCGAAATCCATCGTTTTGTCACTCATAGTCTTCCTCTGTTCGTGTCCCAGGAACCTTCAATTTGTTCGAGCTCAGCGCGCGCTCACTCGCTCGCCAGCCTCTCGTTCAGTCCTGACAAAATAGTGGATCGCCGTGCTGTATGTCAATTTTGGTACATGAGCCCGGAGCATCGTACCATGTCATTGTTCGCTTAGCTGAACCTTTTGTTTCCCTGTCTATGCTACCCGCTGTTTGCCTGTACAAGGCAAGGAATCTACATGTTCTATTACCGCGTTTTCATTTCGAAGGTTTCTATTTACAATCCAATGGGACTGAATTTCGGTGCAAAGGAATATCTGTTTTATTGAAGAGGAACAGATTCACGCCTGAGTGAAAACTATCAAACTGGATCAAGTGCATTACAAGGAACAAGTGGAGGCATAGCGGCGGAATAGAGATACGGAACGTTCACCAAAAGTTCGAAAGGAGCAGGAGGTACTATTCCGGCGAATAATCTTTGTTGTACTCTGGGCTTCCTCCTCGGTACAAAATGCATATTCTGCGCGATGAAGAAAGAGTGGGCTTGAGGGTAAGACGGTCCTAACTATTCCGCACACGTTTGAAAGTGAAGATTACGGCTAGTTGCGATGACCAAAAACAAGCAACGCGTCGCGTTGTTCAGGCCTAAGCGCTAGAGTGCCGAGGATGAGAAATGAGTATCACTCGGTTGTGATAGTGAACTCACTTTGGATATCTAGTTGATGCCCTCTCCTGTTCCTCTGCCAACGTCGGTGTATGTACTGCTCTTCAGTATAGGCCACCTCGAAGGCAAATCAAGTTTCGCGACTCGCGAGCTTGAGGAGTTACAAAGTCGGCAAAAATGAAAGATGGGTAACGTGAAAAATCAACGTCTCGACATGGTTCATCGTGCGTTGAGAATGTCTTGAAGATGAAAAAGAGCGAGCAAAGTGTTCATGAGAAAGCGACGTCTCTTTGTTTGGCGCTACCAAACAGTCTACCCTTGCCTTCCATCCATACTATTACCCCGCTCGAGAACCCAATAGCGATTACCACCGCATATTCCTCACCCTGACAGCACAACTCGCAATATAAAGCAATGTAGGCTGAGTCTATCATTGCACATGCTACATATTTTATTGAGAGAAAAGGAAGCGACGCGTTTAAAAATATCGCGGTATGAGGAGCTGAGTCCTTGACGCTGAGATGTTGAAGGGATGCTTCGCTAGTTTTCGTGAGTGCAATATTCATAAAGCCATCATTTCGTCACTCATCGTTACATAGACCAGTTTCTTCTATGCCCTGGTCACCATTTTCGTCGTTCAAACGTCCAAGATCAAACACTTCTGCTTGAGCGCGCGGCAGTCACTTCCCCGTTCCAACCCCACATCTTTCTCGCTTTTTAACCCCACATTTAGTATGTGATTTGCTGATGAACGCACGAGCGATCTCGCTACGGACAGTGCATTGCCAGGGACTCCTCCGTCAACTTCAGTACATGGGCTTGGAGCGCGAAGCTGTCAATCTTCCGAGTTCCAGCGACAACCAACTCGCAATGGTTGGCAGTACGTTGGTCTGTTATGGTGCTTGCCGACGGGAACGACATCGCGGTACTTGCCACGGTATGGAGAACGTACCTCGAAGAATGCGCCGGGAAGGATAGAGGGATGGACTAAGCAGATGTTTTGCTCGTTTTCATGAGTACGTTATTCAACAATCATTATTTCTTTGCTGATCTTTGTATAGATGCAGGTCTCTTCTTCTCGGGCATCTGCGTAGTTCAAAATGTCGCAGGTTCAGGCCACAGCAACACTTCAGCGTGCAATGGTTCTCTCGTCCCTCGTTCTATTCTCAACCTCTCTACCTTCTCTCGGATTTTGGCCCGGCATTATTTACTTCGCTGGTTAACTTACCAGCTTCTCATTATGGCCCTGTTCACTCTCCCGACAAAACGGTAGAACCAACAATACATCGCCGTGCCAAACAGGTGCCGTGTACGTCAATTCCGATACATGGGCTTGGAGCAATGCGATGCGAGTTACATCATCTCTTGAGCGTGCGTCTGCAACCACGGCACATATCTGATGCGCGCGCTATTCCCATGCGCGTTCGACTCTTCTCATTATGACAAGGTCCCCGGGCCGTACTCTCCTCGGACATTACCATCGCACCTCACGAAGCTGACACCAATTCCCACTTGTTTCTTTTGCTTCCCCGGTTGCTCTCCAAGACAGCGAGTACTGGCTTGTTTTGGGAAATGCAATATGGTTCGAGTCGGATAGGCTTTGAGTCGTGGGTGTGAGAAGGAACGACCAGTATTCTCGGGGATGCGTGGTTCTTTCAAGTCGTTCCAAGCATCTCTCTGTTTCCTCAGCCTACCTGACAAGACTCTTTCGGCGAGTACTCGTGTCCCAGACAATTAGTGTGTGTCGAGGAGCTCACTTCAGGATGCACTATACCCTACTTCTACAGTGTGCGTTCTGAATGAATTTGTGCTGATGACTACCACAGTTGACGTTGCCTAACGGAAGGTCTGATCTACTCGAAGGCATGACTCTGTACGACAAGGAGTGCGCCGTTGGAGCCGAAACGACACCATGAGTTACTAAAAGAGCTCGTGAATTTCTGTCCAAACGTCCTAAAGAGCAGAGGTAGATGTGATATATTCGAGAGCCATGTATACTATTCGGTCGGGTATCATGTTCGTAGCGTAGAGTACTTGATAACAGGACGATTGTATCCCTCGAGGGCCGCTAGGCACGTATCCCTGCGCAACGGGCCTCCTGAAAATCCGTACAGACGGTATCAATAACTCTATTGTCATGACCAGAAGCATACTATCAATACACACAACATCGCGTCACCGCCGACTCTCTTTAGTCTACCATTCCCAAGCCAAACCGCTGATGATGTCGATGTTCGCTTGACAAGGCAAAAACTTTTCGGTCTTGATCTTAAGCTCTTGGGCGGGTGAAAAAAAGCGAGCAGAGTTTTTATGAGAAAGCGATGTCGCTTTGTTTGACTTGAGTATAGAGGTGTATGATGAGATTGAGGGAGACACTAATATATACAAGGATTCTTCATCCCGAGTATGAGAGCAGCATATTCACACTTTACCAGCTCCCATCAATTCCTTCCCGATATTTCCATGTCGCTGCCGCAGTCGTCGCCAAAGCGAGCTCACGGTCGACCGGGAATTGAGAGTTGGAGGCTCGCCCCCTTCAAAAAGCAACCTAAAGTCTGAAACAGTAGAGAGAATTTTCTCCCTGTTATACCACCCGAATTCAAGTTGAAAGTGCTCCGGAATAGTATCAAGCTTCTGTAAGCACTCGGTCCACACCGGGTGATCAGGGCAACACTGTGTGAGGAGCCGGAGGAGGGGGATGTCCTTCCAAATGATGAACATTGCACAAATAGCAAAGATATTGTCGGGCTCAAAGAGGTATGCCACCGCGGTGTCCGACCTCCTGACCCCACTAATAAAAAGTTCTAAGATGCCTCACAGGCGCACAGTCGGCAAAATGTCCTCGTCCCCACGGAGCTTGACTATGTTGTCAAGAAGACGTCCGGAAACAAAACGGGATAAAATCTGATCTGCAATGGGCCCGTCAAGCTGCAGGAATCCACACACAAACTGGAGTGTCATGGTGTCAGAGGAGAGTGTCCAGTCTGGGGGCACAAAGGCAATTTGGGTAAAATTGAAGGCCATGGTTGGGGTACACCAGCCAGAGGTAAGAAAGCGGGGGGAAGGGATTGTGGTGTTGAGCGTTTTGAGAAACAGCATCAGTGTTCCTTGCTGATGAGCCAGTTGCGGAGTGTTGCTTAAGTTGTCTGAAGTAATCAGCATATACAGGAGCTTCAGCACCGCATATCGGTTGCTGTCTAGTTTGAAAGCCTGAGGAGCCTTGCGGTTCAGAGAAATGCCTGAGAGACCCATGTAAATTTCAATGTTTGTCAGCACCCGGTCAAAAAGCATTTCCATAAATGGTTGGATGGCTGTCTTTCGGATAGAGGGTGAACCGGCAAGCATCAGCAGCGAAAGTAGGTGTGGATCATGAGGAGCAGGGAATTCATCAGCGGCGGGATCAGGATGGAAGATGCTATCCTCCACATGCGTGAAAGCCTTAACAAACGCATCAGCGATGTCTGGATACAGATGATGGCAAATGGCATCCCCAACATATACAGCATGATGATCTCTGGCATTAGATATCGAACGAATCTTCTTGCCGTTTTTTGGGAAAAGGGGAGGTGGCTCATAGTCAGCACGCCAATAGTCCAGGGGAATCATTAGGAATAAGGGAATCAGACTGCTCTCTAGAGTGAAGGGTAGGAGCTGCTGGAGAAGATGGGCCCATACAATGGGCTGCAGGGGAAGCCACTTATCTGAAAATTCCGTGAACTGAGCTTTGACTAGATTCGCAACCTGCTTGGCATTATAGAAGGGTTGGACAGCCAGAATCTCCGCAGAGGTTTCTGGGGACGGCCGATCTATTGTCGTCAGACCGAAGGAACGGATGTCGAAGCGGAGGCACACACGAATAAGGCGATCGATGATGCTTTCCTGGCCAGGTATGATCATGTGTATCTCTGAAAACCTCTCCACAAATTGCATTAGAGGCTCCACTGACCGTAACGGTAAGGCACTGGTTGATTGGATGACAATATTCTGTACACTGGGGTTGGAGGACATGTTCGACAACCAGCCCAAGGCATATACATCGAGGTCATCAGCCCTGAGTTCAACAGCTGCATGCTCGATGTCTCGGAACTTGCGAGGAGGAGGCTTCTTGGGTGTTGAGGCCGAAGAAAACAGAGTGGTGAAGGCCTCATCACTTGTGGTTGTTGAGGCTGATGAAACCGGAGTGATGAGGTGGATGATATAGGCATAGGAAAGGAATATGTACTGCAACAGGGGTGTCTTATATGGGCACGAAGGGTACATAATCGGCAGGAAGTTGCTGACAAAGTACACAGCAAAGGAAATAAGTGTGATAGTCCCAACAATGGATGCAATCGCTGCTTGCAGTGGGACCAGAAAAAGAACCAGGCCAACGAGGAATATACCAAGTGACATGCTCAAGAGCAGGGGTAATAAACCGATGATGAATCCCACACCCCATTGCTCCAGCCCCATGTACCGAAATTGGCGGACACGACACCTGTCCTGAGGTGTCCCTGAGGGCATGGCAATGTACTGATGGATCCACTGTTTTGTGAGGACAACAAACAGAGCGGTAGCCAGACTGAACGAGAGACTGGTGAACCACAGTCCATTGACTAGCGAATCTGATGTTGTGGGACGGAAATCCGAGAACGGAGTGAGATCTGAGCGAGGAACGTCATTGACGAGAGTACCGTTGGCCGCTGCGCGCTGGACGTCGATGAGCTCGAACAGAAGTGTTGCCGTGACCTGACCGTAATCAACTTGGAGGCTCTGTGATGTTTGAACGACGAATGTAGTGACCACGGCTGAGAAGAGACCGGCCTATACACATATGAGTAAAGATACAATGACTGTTGAATAAAGCACTCACGAAAACGAGCAAAACATCTAATCCGTCCCTCCATCCTTCCAACATCTCCATGTCAAATGCACCGCATTCTTCAAGATATGTCCTCCATACCCTGGCAAATGGACCCATTTCCTCATACCGCTTATCCTCCGGAAATCTCTGCTCATAGTCAAATGGATCATTCCCTTTGCTCTCAGTGAGATATGCCGCCAATACAACAATGAGCCAACATACCTCCGACCTGAAATCCACGTTGCTGTATACCAAATACGCTGCGAAGTAACTTGCGCCACCGTGGCAAGGAATATGCAGTTGAATTCTCATTTATGTCCAGAGGCTGGGAATCGTCCGCAGGATCATCCGACGTCCCTGTGTTGCCTTGAGTGCCATGAGCTGGCTTCGCCGGCTGCTGAGCCTCAGGCTGGGAATCGCCTGCAGGATCATCATCCGATGTCCCTGTGTCGCCTTGAGTGTCATGAGGTAGTCTTTGGAGGTTTTCGTCGTCTTCATCTGGTACGATATCGATGGAGGGCATGACTGTCGAGTGGTGTGAGGAAAAGAAGACTTGCTAGGCGCCGAAGCTGTATCGTCGTACCCACGGTGCCTCCGGTCGGACGGTGATCACAGAGGCCGTGGAAGTGCATATGTAGTAGGCGTCAAGGACGGTGATATTTGCATAATAATGTAAAAATCGAGGCTGACACCAGTACGGGCAGAGACTCTGCTTGCGCCATCGTTTGTTGCAGCTCTTTCCGCCTTGACATGAGAGAGCGAGACTGAGAGGTGACGGTAGTTCGGCGAGTAAGGCGAGATCCGATCCATAACCTTT
Source organism: Armillaria cepistipes (assembly GCA_900157415.1). Lineage (NCBI taxonomy): Eukaryota > Fungi > Basidiomycota > Agaricomycetes > Agaricales > Physalacriaceae > Armillaria > Armillaria cepistipes. The sequence goes on from FTRY01000049.1 coordinate 151,589, forward strand.
TTGAGCGAAATCTGCCATCCTGAGCACCCGCTCTCATTGTCTCCCTCTGCCGAAAGAGGCCCTTGTCACACATTGTTGGTGAGGAAGGAGTTATTCGTCGTGAATAGTTGTCATCAAAAGTGCTAAGGCTAAATTAGTTAGGCTTAGAACAGAGGATCAGTGAACTCACTTTGGTTATCCAGTTGGTTCGAGGCCCTCTCTCGTCCCCAAGCTAAGCCGCCGCCGCATACTCTTTAGCTTGCTTGCAATGTCACACGTCAAGTGTCCAGAGAGGCGGTCACCAGTCTAATGTCGGATGTCGATGACTAGGCCGGCTGGCCGGCCCGGTGACTGGAACGGTATGTTTGGCTCGCCAGCGTGGGGTCAAACAATTCAACCTTACCTCCCACCGCCATGCTCTTTTATTCAACTTCATCCTTCCTTCTGGTTCAAGGGCCTTCGACTCCTGGGCGATGATTGAACATTATGTGAGTAAACTTCCATGTCTATTCTATGTGGTATTTACCTTTGATTTCAGCCAAATGTTTTGACCACTGAAACCCTCGAAATCAAGACCAGAATTTTTGGCCCGCACGAACCCACGCTGAAGACGAGGACATAAGGACAAAGGTGCACATGCGGATCCTGGGTGAGTTTCTCGCCCCCTGGATGATGTGTATATCCTTACCTTCTTCGCAGAGGTCTCCGTACGCGTCCTTGACGATCTTACGCGATGAATGGCTTCTCCCTTCCACCAACGAAACCCCCATCAAACAAGATCTCGGTGCCCTGGACGACTCGATTTGGCGACGAGGCGATGTATTTTCACCCGGGGAGCACATCTTGGATCCTTAAAGGCAAGGATATTGTCGACGATTTGCCTGCCGAGATCTCAAGTGAGTACTTTCACATGCCAAGCGGTCTGCTCATCCCGACCTTCCTGGCACAGCATTCCCTCCCTCCACCGCTCCCTGCGACGATCTCTTCCTCCCGATTTTGCACAAAGACGACGCATCGAGCAAGCGACGGGGCAAAGTTGCATTCAATGATGATGGGAAACGCGGGAATTTAGAAGGAGGCAGTGTTGGATGTGGTGTGCATGAAGCGAGGGGTGTGTCCTCTCTCTCTCGCTCTTAGTCGGTGTACTCATGCATCTCCAGATCTGTTCCCGATCAACGCGACGTGTTGAAGTGCTCGATTTTGCACCGAGACAACGTTTCATCATTGGGTGAGCAGTGGCAGCATCCGAGCGGCGTCAGGGATGAGTGAGTCCCTTCCGTTCACTCACATTTCTTGTGCTTACCCTCCCGTTATCCAAGCAGGAGCTCTCAGCGACGTATCTTCATTAACCTGGCCTTAGCCCTGACCGGGACCACTCTTCGCGACCCTCTCCTCAAAACGCCGAACTAAAGCACCAAATATAAGCCCAGACGACGCTTCATATATGTGCTCAGATGTCATGAACGCGCTCCAGAGCCAGGTACCGCTCGCGGGAGTGGATATTCGGCTTATTAGACGGGATGCGGACGTCTGGGAGGCGAGATTAGGACTGGGAGAGATGTGTGCTGTGAGGCTTTTCTGCTCAAAATGCGGCAGCTTTGCTAACCCGCTAGTTGTAGGGGGATACGGGATTTAGTAAGGGAGACGACTCATTTGTAATTCTGTTGGTTAGCTGTAATTCCATGCACTTTTACAAAAATATTATGAGGAATTCATGACCCAAATATCCGAAAATTTCTCCCCGAATCACGGTCGGGATGAGTGATGGAGAACAGGATACACGTCGGAAAACCGAGAGATTGTTGATGAATTTGACGTTCTGAACAGATTTTTAGGTATTTGAAGATTCGTTGAGAGAGAAAGACGTACTCGTATTGTAACGATAGTCATTGCGCCGATGTTGATAGTAGCGGTAGGTGTGTCTATACTCTGCCCCACTGTCTTGGATGACCTCCGCAAACTGCTTTTGTTGACGCGCTCACTGGGATCTGGGTTGCGCCAATCGCTTCTGTCGGACACATTACCGCGCTCACTCCTCAGCCAGAGCAGCATCGTCACAAATCACTGCAGGGCAGCTGTTAGCGTGGCATATAGCAAGTGTGAAGAAATATACTTACAGTCATATTCATTATCACTATCAACACTTGTTAGCCCGAGTTCAGAGATAAAATGAAGAATAGCGTTACCTGGTGCATGGCTTAGTCCAACAGTTCGCCTGCTATTTCGAGATACGGAGCTACCTTGATGGCCCTTGTCGCTGTCCTACACAAACCCATGTCAGCAACAGAAAGCTAAGCGGAATGCGAGGAAATACGTGCTGATATCAGTATACCCCAGGCCGAATGACCCTTAACCTGATCCAATGAGTCTATTACCAGGTTCGACGGTGGAAGGCTCGCGGCTTCACGCGCGCGATAATTGTTGGCGCGCGAACTTCCCCCCACACTCATTTTTCGTCGTTGAGAATGGTGACACGTGTATCTTTGCACGTTCTATCCGGGCGTAGACGCGGCCTAGTTAGTATAAACATAATCGGCAGAGGAAATAAAAAACACGCACCCGTCGATTCCGCTGCATACTCGCCCAAAATCCTCTCGGTCAGCAACATATGTGATTTCTCGCGGCTATCCACAGCTTCGTATGCGAGAGCCACAACAAACACATCGTCCCAGCACCGTCACCCTCCTCCTGTGAGCCCACGCCGCGGGAAACATCCACTTGCACCTCGCCACCAGCTCGGTGCTCACTAAACCGTCCGCGACGAGTTCCAGCAGTAGAGTTTCGTAGCTGGGAGCAGATACGATGTACCATGGTAGGCCGTTGAAGAGCAGAAGGTCCATCCATGCCCGTACTTGCTGGTGTCGCTGGTGAAGACGGCACTATTGCAGAAGAGTGAGCATTATGAATGTGCGCGCGCAGCAAGCACTTACCATTCCGAATTCCGGTCTTATATAAAACCCTCTATTAGACCCGTCCACATTTGTTTTTCATCGTTTAGAACAGATGTACCTTCTTCGTCGTGACACCAAGGTCCTACTCCCCGGACAAAAACACACTATTTTGGGACAAAGTTGGATGGTCCGCTGGTAGTAAGCGATAATGAATGTCGAGGGAGCGTACGGACGAACGACGTTGATACTGGGGAGAACGTTCAGGATGAAAATAAGTCTCAAGAAGGAAACTTACTTGGAAGTTCCTCCCTCTGTCTCGTCTTCTCACTGCCATATGTCGCGTTCACTTTCCAGTGTCGGTGTGGTGCGTATTACAGAACAATATCGAGACAACTCGCGAGATGGGTGTTGATGACCAAAATTGGATGTTTGGTCACAAACAAAGCGTGCTCCTTTCTCCCGACTTGCATCGTTCATCCTCCGTCTTTTACTCCATATCCAAGCCTGTGAATCCGTCGGGTGCTGTGAGTCACACATGGTTTTATTTTGGTTTTATTTAAATGATTTACTCTTCGCTTTAGTAGCCGACTTGTCAGCTCAAGACAGCGGGTGAGCAGACTCATATTGAAGAGGACGTCGCTCCTTAGAAGGACCACTTCTGCGCCGAGTATTCTCATCCTAGACGATCTCCGCGCAGTATGAATGTCGTTTGCCCCCACACGCCGCTATTCCTTGCCCCGGGATAGCATGGATTCTGGCGTCTTCTCCACTACACGCGACTACGGGCGAAGGAATGCTCCTCGCCGGTCCTCACTTACACTGGTGCGTCCCTCATTCAGTCTATGTCGCTGGTCGCTCACCTCTTTGTTAGTCGGATATCACTACCATTCCTCTCAAGCTCGGCATCAGCGTCGTGTCGAACAAGCCTGCCATCTCCCAGCACAACGACAGCATAAACGTCGTGCTCTACGAATGCGACTTACGCCGCGTATCCCCGCAGGGAGCGGACAACCCGACCCTTCCTGGTTCGCGAAGTGAGAGACTATCGAAGGCACCAGGTGAGTTCTCTCATACGCTGTGTATGCGTACAACTTCATCTTCCTCAGACAGCACCACCGACGACGCGCACCACCTTCCGCGTGAGTCCCAAAGCAAGCATCAAGCCTCCGTGGAATAGGACTTGACGACGAAGTATGGTGAAGCAGCGAGAGGGGATGGTGGGTCTCGCCCGCATGCAGACATCGCGGCCTTCTCTCCTCAGCAAATGCGGCTTCCGGCAAGCGACAGTGCTCCAATTCCTGATCCTACGTCGTCCGCGGGATGGAAATGACATGTTCGATTATGAACAAGGGTTTCGGAGTGTGATATTCAAAAATCTTATCTTTTCGTTACTCACTATACGTGTTCCAGAACCTTCGAGTCAGTGCATGCTCGCTCCACGCACCAGCCTCTGTTCACAGACGACAAATCCGGTACATGTCACACTTCCAAGTTCCGTTTGCTCTCCAAGGCCGCGAGCACTAGCTTAGATCTGGGGCAGTGC
>FTRY01000093.1:0-25368 GCA_900157415.1 Armillaria cepistipes
TTGTTTTTGAAGTAACTAAATTAGATGATATTTTAAATGTATTAATACCTATTTTTGATTATACTGGTTTAATAAACTGCTAAAAGATTTGATTATGAAATTTGGAAAGAAGCCGTAAACATTAAAGCAAAAGTACCCTCCAGTTCTAAAATAGTTGACCGAAGAATACTAAAACCTGAACAATTAAAAGAAATTAAATTATTAAAAGATAGTATGAATAGAAAAAGAATTCACTCTTTTTACTTGAATGGCCATAATTCTAATGTAATTATACCTTTAATTAATCCTTATTGACTGGTAGGGTTTGTAGAAGGAGAGGGCTCTTTAGTATTTCGGGATTAAATAATATCTTTTCAATAGGCCAAGAAGGTTATAGTATGAGTATGTTAATTGGTATCCAACAATTTATTAATGATTTGCCTCAAGGTTTAAATTACAATATAAAAAATAAAGTAAAACCCAAAGGACAAATTAAATATAGGCTTAAAAGAAAATTACGGACAATTAAGTTATACCAATTTAGATGTACTTTATTGTTATTTAATACCCTTCTTTTAGAAATTAATTATTTTCAAACAAGAAAAGAAATTGATTTTAAATTATGATGTGTATTATTATTACTTAGAAAAAGCGGAATATTTTATTTACCTGAAGGTAAACTTTTAACACAATTAATATCTAGTTCTATAAACAATCGGCGTTATTCAACAGCTATTTCTCTAGCTCCTATAAATGATTTAACTTGGAATACATACCAACTTTTAGTTAATATAATTTTATCTATTAGTCCTCCTTTGGATATGAATAGTGAAACAAATTATATTCAATTAGTGCAAAATTTAACTAGGCAATTACGTAAAAATAGAAAGTTTGCAGTTTATGTTTATAATGAAAATAATGAAGAAATAAAAGATTCTCCATTCAAAACTTATGCTGAAGCTTCCCGAAAATTAAATGTAGGTACTCACATATTTAAGCAATATATAGATAAAAATAAATTATATCTAAGTAAATATCTATTTTCTTCTGTTCCATTAGAAATAAATAAGAATAAAATTTAAAATAAAATTAATTTTAACCCCCCCTAATACCCTTTAATTTATATTTTTTATAATTTAGTTAACTGTTTGCCCTATTATATTAATAACTATAAATTAAGTTTTTAAGTCGAATATGACTTAAAATAAATTACACCTCAGATAACTGATATAGTGATAAATAATAACTTTAAACCCAACTTAATATAACTTCCAGTATTTTTGTATTATAAAATATTTAATTAACTTCTTAAATGTAGAAATTAAATATAAATGTAAACTGCTAATCCCGAGGGTTAAATAAAAGAATAAGAAATGCGTGAAATAATTAAGAAAATAATAAAAGGGTGGGAGTGCCAACAGGTCTTATCTTATAAAAACTAATTTTTAGTACCTCTTAACTTATTTCTACTTTTAGTTTCAGAACTAATTAAAATGAAGCTGCGCCAACTTAAGTAAGTCTCAGCAAAACCTGCTACTCTTATTAATTTGGACTATGCCTCGTCGGGTCCCTCAGGCCTACGTTTTAACAATCTTAACTTGTTCCTATCTTAAAGATGCAATTGATTTACACTAATCCAATGACAATGAAAACCATATTACAACAATTAATTTTAACCCCCTCCTACTGGCCCGCTCTGCGAAATAGAATAGGGTACCCTATTCCATTGTTGGGGGGTTATGAGGCCCCACTCCAGTCCTATTCAAAAAGTTATTCTGAGCATTACAGTTAAACTCGTACCTTTATTGGGATTAGTTTTAAGAAATTTTCAAATAAAAGGGTAGAGGTCAGCAATTTTTTGGGTTTTATTTTATCAAAAGAAAGATGCAGATAAAAAATTTATTAAAAGGGTGAATAATTTCAGTTAATTTAAATTGTGGGGTTGGTTTAACTTTAGTGGACGATTTGTACTTCATAAACCTTACTATTCTCCTGCCTAGTGTGCTTGCTACTTAGGGCATATTATTTAATTTTTGGGGTTTTAATGTGGAAATACTTCTCTAATTTAGAAATACTTCTTATTTAAAGTTTAAATAACTTTATTAAAAGAGTGGTAAATTTTATTTCATAACTGGAAATTTTTACCATGTTAGACACTATCCAAAATTTTACTTTTTGCAGACTTACTAATATCTCAAATATATTTAAAATATCTTAAAACTTTAATGTTAGCAGCAGCAAAATACATAGGAGCTGGAATCGCATGTTCAGGTTTAATTGGAGCTGGAGTTGGAATTGGTTTAATCTTCTCTTCTTTAATCGGTGCAACAGCTAGAAACCCTCAAGTAACTGGTCAAGTATTTACATACGCTATCCTAGGTTTCGCCTTGGCAGCAATAAATTTTGCTGAGTCCTAGCTATTCAGTAATGAAATAGCATGTATCCCTCTCTATTAAAGATTTAAATTAAATCTAAGTATTTCCTACTTAAAAGACTTATTATAGTCCTAGAGACTTTACGAGGGATCCCTTATATTAAGGGTAAAGATAAAGTCCAATTAACGGTGGGCGTCCTTTAAAAGCGCAGGCACCGGGTTAATTGAGAAGCTACAGGTTTATTCGCTTTAATGATCGCTTTCTTATTACTATACTCTTAGTCAAATGAATAAAAACAATAATTTAACCCCTCCAACTATAAATAAAAATACAAGCATTGTAACTAATGAATCTAACGATTTAAAAAATATAGATAATTATCCTTCCAATTTAGAATTAACTTCTATACTTTCACTTTACAAACCTAAAAGTATGGCTAAATTGTTAGCTGAATGGAGTATCCCTACTGTTTCCAAAGAAATTGTAGTTTGAGGTACTAATTTTGAGTTAGGAATAGGTAGGCCTATTTCAAGTCCTAAATATCTTTCTCACTTATATACTTTAACACCCTATCAGTTTTCAGTTATAATAGGCCTTATGTTAAGTGATGGTTGAACAAATATAGGTAAAACAAGTAGGAATATAAATGCAAGATTTGGATTGAAACAATCAATCAAACACTTTCCATTTTTATGAAAAGTGTTTTTAATACTAGGTAATCTTTGCGGAAGTACACCCACTTTAACCAAAACTATAATGAGAGGAAAGCTATTTTATTCCTTACAACTTCAAACGAGAGCTATGCCTTGTTTAACAATTATTCATAATATGTTTTATAAAGACGGTAAAATAGTACCCAAAGATATTTACGAATATCTAAACCCCATCTGTTTAGCCTTTTGAATTATGGGTGATGGCAGTTACCAATCAAGTGGATCTTTAAAATTATGTACAGATAGCTATACATATGCAGAAGTCTTACTTTTAATGAATGTATTAATTATTCGATATGGAATTGAATGTTGACCTATTGAGCAAAATAAAAATCAATACAGAATATTCATTTCAAAAAAATCTATGGATACCTTAAGAAAAATTGTTACGCCTCATATGGAACCTTGCTTTTTATATAAAATTCATTTATAGTTTCTCCTTGGTAACTTATTCAAATATATATTCTATTTAACTACTAGAATAATGTTTATTCGCTTTAATGATCGCTTTCTTATTATTATACTCTTAGTCAAATGAATAAAAACAATAATTTAACCCCTCACATTATAAATGAAAATACTCACAAAATTATTAATTAACGATTTAGAAATCCCTACGATTTTTACTCTTTACACACCTAAAATAGTGCAAGGAATTGTAGCTACTCTATTCGTCTTACTTTACAGCAGTTGAAGCTGTAATTTTCACCACAGGACTATATTCCTTTCCCTCTCTTTAAAAGCCAGGTTGCTTTAAGCCCACCTTTTTTACGGCCGGTTAGGCCAGCAAGGGGTAAATGTAACACAAAAGTATATATTGCCCTCTAATTTAGAACTTTAATGTTAAACCTATCCCTCCCAACCCTACCTAGTAAGCCCTAGTTTTTCTATAAAAGTCAAATATGAGTATAAAACAAATTATTCAATTTAATTTTAATAAAGCACTTAAAAGAATCGATGACAATATTGTAATAACATCAAAGTTAATTAAAGGGGTTATTAAGGAAACTATTCAAATTTATAAATAAGGAGGCTTATTGCCAAAATTTTCTAAATTAAAATTTCATTTATAATTTTAGGCGCAGCCAGTAAATGAAAAATTTAAATTTTTAATAGAAAAAAATCCTAAGGTAAACCAAATTTATTAATTACTTCCTGAAGTAAAACATTTTATTAAGGAAAGGAAAGGAAATCAACCGAGACTCCGAAAGTAATGGTGAGTGAAATCGGAACAGCCTAAATTATATTATAAAATTGAAATCTAAAATAGGTAAAAATCATTAGTCCTGTAAATTTTATAAGTAATGAACTCTAAATAATAATAAAAGTAAAAATTTTAAACAAATTTTTGTTAAAGTTAATTTTAATTTGTTTAAAAAAATGAGTGGCCGCCAGTCCATCACATGGCTAACTTATTAGTTAGAAACGTGGTATACTGGTAGTTTGCTTCTCGACAATAAAAGCCAGCGCTGCATGCTAGGCTAATACTAAAATTCTTATTTAACTGGAAGGAATGACTAAGTACAATGAGTGTAAACTTGTTGGAACACAGGGGAACCATCCTCTAAGGCTAAGTATTATAAATTTAGTGATAGTGAAAAGTACTGTAAAGGAAAAGAATGAAAAAGACAAGTGGTAAACAATGTGTTGAAATAGATATGAATTAGTAACTCTATAAGCAGTCGAAATTCTAAAAATTCATTGAATGACGGCGTACCTTTTGCATAATGGGTCAGCAAGTTAATAAGAGTAGCAAGGTTAAAAGCCCTAGCGAAAGCGACTAAACTATCAAATTAAATATAAAATAAACCTAACCAATAAAATTTAAACAATCAATCTTTCTAATAAGAAAATATATATATTTAATTATAATGTAGTGTTGGATTAGTTACTTTTATTAGACCCGAAGCCAGGTGATCTTACCTAGACCAGATTATAATGGATCGAACGGGTGAATGTTGCATTATTCTCCGATGAGTTTAGGTAAGCGGTGAAATGCCAATCTGACCTGGTGCTATCTGGTTTTCTACCGAAACATATTTTAGTATGACATCTACAAAAAGAGATTTATGGAGGTACAGAAAGGCAATTCCAAACAAAAAAAAGAGTTTAATATGTTATAATATTTATTACATCCATAAATCTTTTTGGCGTTTAGGTTGAGGGGATGTTAAAATCTTACCTTTGGAAGCGAAACTCGAAATTACATAAATTGATAGTAGATATTCAGACTGCTCATGCTAAGTTGAGTAGTCAAGACGGAAACAGCCGAGAACACAGATCAAGGTCAATCGAACTATAAATATAAAATTAATTATATTAATAGGGCCTAATCTAGTTAATTAAATTTAACAGATTCCAAATTCACTATTTACAATGACCCTCTAAAATATAAATAGATATTATTATCTCATAACTTCATATTTGATAATTCTAAAATTACCTGCTGCAGTTGCGATGTGAAGCAGTAGTGGCTACCTAATCCTTAAAATTTTAGGCACTAGAATTAATAGAGAAAATTGTAGGGTACAATTCCCTCAGAGACTTTACGTAAATCGTTTTATTTAATATAAAATAAAGACAAAGTCCAAAATAAATTTAACATATAAGATATAGATCTAAATTAATATTTTTTATTTTTGTACTTTAATTACCGAGGGTGGCTGGGTTATGGGTTTAAAATATAAAACTAAACTAAGTAATGAAAAAAATACAAAATATAAATAAAATTAATAACGAAATATATCCCTTGCGGCCCTGGAACATTACTGGCTATTATGATGGTGAAGGTTGTTTTAATATTTCTATTTATTCAAATAAAAAAATGAAATTAGGATATTCTGTAACTTTTTCAGCCGAAATTAAACAACATTCTAATTCAATAAACTTATTAAATTCAATTAAAGAGTATTTTAAAGGTAAAGGATCTATAAGTTTTTCCAATAAAAGTAAATCAGTATCTAGATATAAAATAAGTAATTTAAAGGACATAATTAATTTAGTGATTCCACATTTCGATAAATATCCTTTAGTTACATCTAAACATTTAAATTATTTGGATTTTAAAAAAGTAATTTTACTTATGGAATCTGGTGAACATTTAAAGGAAGAAGGTTTAAAAAAGATTAAGGAAATTGTAAGTCAAATGAATACTAAACGAACTTTTTTAGATAAATGGAATTATAGTAAAGATCAAAGCAAAAAAATAGAATTAGTACCTGAGTGAATTCAATCTTTTGCCGATGGTGAAGGTAATTTTAACTTTTACATTAGACCTACAGGAAATAGTAACGTGTGTGCTTTTGCTATATATCAAAATGTTCATGATTACCATATTATGGCTTTATTAGTAAAATATTTTGGTGGAGGTAAATTATATCCTTTATCTGTAGACGGATCATTTGAATCAGCCTTTGATTACTATAAAGAAAGGAACAAAAAGAGTCTTAACTCGGTTATTGCTTTTGAAGTAAATACTAGAAGTATGAATAAAAGTCAAATAATTCCTTTTTTTAATAAATACCCTTTATATACCACTAAAGCTTTAGATTTTAAAGATTGAAAAAGTTTAATTGAATACTCGGATCTCAAAATATATGAATCAGAAGAAGGACGACAAAAAATGTTACAAATTTCAAAAGGTATGAATAGCCGAAGAAAAATTTTTAAAGAAGAAAGCGAAGAAATAGAAGTAGAAAAAGACTTTCCGGTCTCTTAGTCTAAACAATTGAGAAAAATTATATAAATTAACCCCTCAACGAACTTCCTGTGCGCAAGGCTAGCAGTGCTGCAAATTGCAGAAGTAGCCGGTCTGATATAGTAAATATTAGTCTAAATATGTTAAATTTAATTTTGCCCCAATAGATTGTTAAGTGAAAATCAAGGACGTGACAAAATCTTATACAGTTGTGAAGTGAGCTTAACCCAAAAGTTCAAAAGACTACTGAGTTCACTATAATAAATAAATCAATATGCAAGAAGTCCCTAAAGATGGATATGCTGGATGAAAACAGAAAAAATAACCATATGTTAATGGGTAACTTGCAAGAACTATTTAAATTTCTTCAACGACTATACACTTTAAACTCTTTTACTTAAATGGAACTGGTAATTTAGAGTTATGAAATAGTCTACTAACTATGAAAATAGTTAAAATTTAAAGGTAAAGTAAGGAATTACCTAAATCATTTAATTTTATATACCTTATGTTTTATTTAATAATAACTAGGAAGTTGTTGGTTCGACTTGGTATTTGTAACACCCATTAGCCACTAAGGAGGGCTAGCCCCCCAGACCTTAGTAAAATAGTCCAAATAAATAAAACTATAAAATTAAAAATAAATTCCATCCCTAATAAAAGGGTAATACGTTAAAATCGCTACAAATATATTTAACTTTATGAACCAAAACTTTATTTTAACTCCAGGTTATATAACAGGCCTAGTTCAAACCGATGGCTCTTTCAGTTGTATAATATCAACTTCTCCAGAAGGAAAAGTAGTTTTTATACCTAATTTAACTATAACAACAGATTTAGATTCTAAATTTGTTCTAGATGCTATTCAATCTTTTTGAGATTGTGGAAAAATTAATGTAGATGTTAAAGATAATACTGCTAATTTAGTAGTTTCTTCTAGAAAGGAATTCATAGAAAAGATATTATTCAAATATTTTATTGTAAATAAAATTAATAAATGTAAATAATACACAAAATAAAGGATATTTATCGAAATGTGGGAATATCTTTTCTATGAATTCCTTTCTAGAAGAAACTACTAAATTAGCAGTATTATCTTTAACATCTACATTAATTTTTCCACAATCTCAAAAAGATTGAATAGCATCTAGAACAAATTTAGAATCTAAATCTGTTGTTATAGTTAAATTAGGTATAAAAACTACTTTTCCTTCTGGAGAAGTTGATATTATACAACTGAAAGAGCCATCGGTTTGAACTAGGCCTGTTATATAACCTGGAGTTAAAATAAAGTTTTGGTTCATAAAGTTAAATATATTTGTAGCGATTTTAACGTATTACCCTTTTATTAGGGATGGAATTTATTTTTAATTTTATAGTTTTATTTATTTGGACTATTTTACTAAGGTCTGGGGGGCTAGCCCTCCTTAGTGGCTAATGGGTGTTACAAATACCAAGTCGAACCAACAACTTCCTAGTTATTATTAAATAAAACATAAGGTATATAAAATTAAATGATTTAGGTAATTCCTTACTTTACCTTTAAATTTTAACTATTTTCATAGTTAGTAGACTATTTCATAACTCTAAATTACCAGTTCCATTTAAGTAAAAGAGTTTAAAGTGTATAGTCGTTGAAGAAATTTAAATAGTTCTTGCAAGTTACCCATTAACATATGGTTATTTTTTCTGTTTTCATCCAGCATATCCATCTTTAGGGACTTCTTGCATATTGATTTATTTATTATAGTGAACTCAGTAGTCTTTTGAACTTTTGGGTTAAGCTCACTTCACAACTGTATAAGATTTTGTCACGTCCTTGATTTTCACTTAACAATCTATTGGGGCAAAATTAAATTTAACATATTTAGACTAATATTTACTATATCAGACCGGCTACTTCTGCAATTTGCAGCACTGCTAGCCTTGCGCACAGGAAGTTCGTTGAGGGGTTAATTTATATAATTTTTCTCAATTGTTTAGACTAAGAGACCGGAAAGTCTTTTTCTACTTCTATTTCTTCGCTTTCTTCTTTAAAAATTTTTCTTCGGCTATTCATACCTTTTGAAATTTGTAACATTTTTTGTCGTCCTTCTTCTGATTCATATATTTTGAGATCCGAGTATTCAATTAAACTTTTTCAATCTTTAAAATCTAAAGCTTTAGTGGTATATAAAGGGTATTTATTAAAAAAAGGAATTATTTGACTTTTATTCATACTTCTAGTATTTACTTCAAAAGCAATAACCGAGTTAAGACTCTTTTTGTTCCTTTCTTTATAGTAATCAAAGGCTGATTCAAATGATCCGTCTACAGATAAAGGATATAATTTACCTCCACCAAAATATTTTACTAATAAAGCCATAATATGGTAATCATGAACATTTTGATATATAGCAAAAGCACACACGTTACTATTTCCTGTAGGTCTAATGTAAAAGTTAAAATTACCTTCACCATCGGCAAAAGATTGAATTCACTCAGGTACTAATTCTATTTTTTTGCTTTGATCTTTACTATAATTCCATTTATCTAAAAAAGTTCGTTTAGTATTCATTTGACTTACAATTTCCTTAATCTTTTTTAAACCTTCTTCCTTTAAATGTTCACCAGATTCCATAAGTAAAATTACTTTTTTAAAATCCAAATAATTTAAATGTTTAGATGTAACTAAAGGATATTTATCGAAATGTGGAATCACTAAATTAATTATGTCCTTTAAATTACTTATTTTATATCTAGATACTGATTTACTTTTATTGGAAAAACTTATAGATCCTTTACCTTTAAAATACTCTTTAATTGAATTTAATAAGTTTATTGAATTAGAATGTTGTTTAATTTCGGCTGAAAAAGTTACAGAATATCCTAATTTCATTTTTTTATTTGAATAAATAGAAATATTAAAACAACCTTCACCATCATAATAGCCAGTAATGTTCCAGGGCCGCAAGGGATATATTTCGTTATTAATTTTATTTATATTTTGTATTTTTTTCATTACTTAGTTTAGTTTTATATTTTAAACCCATAACCCAGCCACCCTCGGTAATTAAAGTACAAAAATAAAAAATATTAATTTAGATCTATATCTTATATGTTAAATTTATTTTGGACTTTGTCTTTATTTTATATTAAATAAAACGATTTACGTAAAGTCTCTGAGGGAATTGTACCCTACAATTTTCTCTATTAATTCTAGTGCCTAAAATTTTAAGGATTAGGTAGCCACTACTGCTTCACATCGCAACTGCAGCAGGTAATTTTAGAATTATCAAATATGAAGTTATGAGATAATAATATCTATTTATATTTTAGAGGGTCATTGTAAATAGTGAATTTGGAATCTGTTAAATTTAATTAACTAGATTAGGCCCTATTAATATAATTAATTTTATATTTATAGTTCGATTGACCTTGATCTGTGTTCTCGGCTGTTTCCGTCTTGACTACTCAACTTAGCATGAGCAGTCTGAATATCTACTATCAATTTATGTAATTTCGAGTTTCGCTTCCAAAGGTAAGATTTTAACATCCCCTCAACCTAAACGCCAAAAAGATTTATGGATGTAATAAATATTATAACATATTAAACTCTTTTTTTTGTTTGGAATTGCCTTTCTGTACCTCCATAAATCTCTTTTTGTAGATGTCATACTAAAATATGTTTCGGTAGAAAACCAGATAGCACCAGGTCAGATTGGCATTTCACCGCTTACCTAAACTCATCGGAGAATAATGCAACATTCACCCGTTCGATCCATTATAATCTGGTCTAGGTAAGATCACCTGGCTTCGGGTCTAATAAAAGTAACTAATCCAACACTACATTATAATTAAATATATATATTTTCTTATTAGAAAGATTGATTGTTTAAATTTTATTGGTTAGGTTTATTTTATATTTAATTTGATAGTTTAGTCGCTTTCGCTAGGGCTTTTAACCTTGCTACTCTTATTAACTTGCTGACCCATTATGCAAAAGGTACGCCGTCATTCAATGAATTTTTAGAATTTCGACTGCTTATAGAGTTACTAATTCATATCTATTTCAACACATTGTTTACCACTTGTCTTTTTCATTCTTTTCCTTTACAGTACTTTTCACTATCACTAAATTTATAATACTTAGCCTTAGAGGATGGTTCCCCTGTGTTCCAACAAGTTTACACTCATTGTACTTAGTCATTCCTTCCAGTTAAATAAGAATTTTAGTATTAGCCTAGCATGCAGCGCTGGCTTTTATTGTCGAGAAGCAAACTACCAGTATACCACGTTTCTAACTAATAAGTTAGCCATGTGATGGACTGGCGGCCACTCATTTTTTTAAACAAATTAAAATTAACTTTAACAAAAATTTGTTTAAAATTTTTACTTTTATTATTATTTAGAGTTCATTACTTATAAAATTTACAGGACTAATGATTTTTACCTATTTTAGATTTCAATTTTATAATATAATTTAGGCTGTTCCGATTTCACTCACCATTACTTTCGGAGTCTCGGTTGATTTCCTTTCCTTTCCTTAATAAAATGTTTTACTTCAGGAAGTAATTAATAAATTTGGTTTACCTTAGGATTTTTTTCTATTAAAAATTTAAATTTTTCATTTACTGGCTGCGCCTAAAATTATAAATGAAATTTTAATTTAGAAAATTTTGGCAATAAGCCTCCTTATTTATAAATTTGAATAGTTTCCTTAATAACCCCTTTAATTAACTTTGATGTTATTACAATATTGTCATCGATTCTTTTAAGTGCTTTATTAAAATTAAATTGAATAATTTGTTTTATACTCATATTTGACTTTTATAGAAAAACTAGGGCTTACTAGGTAGGGTTGGGAGGGATAGGTTTAACATTAAAGTTCTAAATTAGAGGGCAATATATACTTTTGTGTTACATTTACCCCTTGCTGGCCTAACCGGCCGTAAAAAAGGTGGGCTTAAAGCAACCTGGCTTTTAAAGAGAGGGAAAGGAATATAGTCCTGTGGTGAAAATTACAGCTTCAACTGCTGTAAAGTAAGACGAATAGAGTAGCTACAATTCCTTGCACTATTTTAGGTGTGTAAAGAGTAAAAATCGTAGGGATTTCTAAATCGTTAATTAATAATTTTGTGAGTATTTTCATTTATAATGTGAGGGGTTAAATTATTGTTTTTATTCATTTGACTAAGAGTATAATAATAAGAAAGCGATCATTAAAGCGAATAAACATTATTCTAGTAGTTAAATAGAATATATATTTGAATAAGTTACCAAGGAGAAACTATAAATGAATTTTATATAAAAAGCAAGGTTCCATATGAGGCGTAACAATTTTTCTTAAGGTATCCATAGATTTTTTTGAAATGAATATTCTGTATTGATTTTTATTTTGCTCAATAGGTCAACATTCAATTCCATATCGAATAATTAATACATTCATTAAAAGTAAGACTTCTGCATATGTATAGCTATCTGTACATAATTTTAAAGATCCACTTGATTGGTAACTGCCATCACCCATAATTCAAAAGGCTAAACAGATGGGGTTTAGATATTCGTAAATATCTTTGGGTACTATTTTACCGTCTTTATAAAACATATTATGAATAATTGTTAAACAAGGCATAGCTCTCGTTTGAAGTTGTAAGGAATAAAATAGCTTTCCTCTCATTATAGTTTTGGTTAAAGTGGGTGTACTTCCGCAAAGATTACCTAGTATTAAAAACACTTTTCATAAAAATGGAAAGTGTTTGATTGATTGTTTCAATCCAAATCTTGCATTTATATTCCTACTTGTTTTACCTATATTTGTTCAACCATCACTTAACATAAGGCCTATTATAACTGAAAACTGATAGGGTGTTAAAGTATATAAGTGAGAAAGATATTTAGGACTTGAAATAGGCCTACCTATTCCTAACTCAAAATTAGTACCTCAAACTACAATTTCTTTGGAAACAGTAGGGATACTCCATTCAGCTAACAATTTAGCCATACTTTTAGGTTTGTAAAGTGAAAGTATAGAAGTTAATTCTAAATTGGAAGGATAATTATCTATATTTTTTAAATCGTTAGATTCATTAGTTACAATGCTTGTATTTTTATTTATAGTTGGAGGGGTTAAATTATTGTTTTTATTCATTTGACTAAGAGTATAGTAATAAGAAAGCGATCATTAAAGCGAATAAACCTGTAGCTTCTCAATTAACCCGGTGCCTGCGCTTTTAAAGGACGCCCACCGTTAATTGGACTTTATCTTTACCCTTAATATAAGGGATCCCTCGTAAAGTCTCTAGGACTATAATAAGTCTTTTAAGTAGGAAATACTTAGATTTAATTTAAATCTTTAATAGAGAGGGATACATGCTATTTCATTACTGAATAGCTAGGACTCAGCAAAATTTATTGCTGCCAAGGCGAAACCTAGGATAGCGTATGTAAATACTTGACCAGTTACTTGAGGGTTTCTAGCTGTTGCACCGATTAAAGAAGAGAAGATTAAACCAATTCCAACTCCAGCTCCAATTAAACCTGAACATGCGATTCCAGCTCCTATGTATTTTGCTGCTGCTAACATTAAAGTTTTAAGATATTTTAAATATATTTGAGATATTAGTAAGTCTGCAAAAAGTAAAATTTTGGATAGTGTCTAACATGGTAAAAATTTCCAGTTATGAAATAAAATTTACCACTCTTTTAATAAAGTTATTTAAACTTTAAATAAGAAGTATTTCTAAATTAGAGAAGTATTTCCACATTAAAACCCCAAAAATTAAATAATATGCCCTAAGTAGCAAGCACACTAGGCAGGAGAATAGTAAGGTTTATGAAGTACAAATCGTCCACTAAAGTTAAACCAACCCCACAATTTAAATTAACTGAAATTATTCACCCTTTTAATAAATTTTTTATCTGCATCTTTCTTTTGATAAAATAAAACCCAAAAAATTGCTGACCTCTACCCTTTTATTTGAAAATTTCTTAAAACTAATCCCAATAAAGGTACGAGTTTAACTGTAATGCTCAGAATAACTTTTTGAATAGGACTGGAGTGGGGCCTCATAACCCCCCAACAATGGAATAGGGTACCCTATTCTATTTCGCAGAGCGGGCCAGTAGGAGGGGGTTAAAATTAATTGTTGTAATATGGTTTTCATTGTCATTGGATTAGTGTAAATCAATTGCATCTTTAAGATAGGAACAAGTTAAGATTGTTAAAACGTAGGCCTGAGGGACCCGACGAGGCATAGTCCAAATTAATAAGAGTAGCAGGTTTTGCTGAGACTTACTTAAGTTGGCGCAGCTTCATTTTAATTAGTTCTGAAACTAAAAGTAGAAATAAGTTAAGAGGTACTAAAAATTAGTTTTTATAAGATAAGACCTGTTGGCACTCCCACCCTTTTATTATTTTCTTAATTATTTCACGCATTTCTTATTCTTTTATTTAACCCTCGGGATTAGCAGTTTACATTATATTTAATTTCTACATTTAAGAAGTTAATTAAATATTTTATAATACAAAAATACTGGAAGTTATATTAAGTTGGGTTTAAAGTTATTATTTATCACTATATCAGTTATCTGAGGTGTAATTTATTTTAAGTCATATTCGACTTAAAAACTTAATTTATAGTTATTAATATAATAGGGCAAACAGTTAACTAAATTATAAAAAATATAAATTAAAGGGTATTAGGGGGGGTTAAAATTAATTTTATTTTAAATTTTATTCTTATTTATTTCTAATGGAACAGAAGAAAATAGATATTTACTTAGATATAATTTATTTTTATCTATATATTGCTTAAATATGTGAGTACCTACATTTAATTTTCGGGAAGCTTCAGCATAAGTTTTGAATGGAGAATCTTTTATTTCTTCATTATTTTCATTATAAACATAAACTGCAAACTTTCTATTTTTACGTAATTGCCTAGTTAAATTTTGCACTAATTGAATATAATTTGTTTCACTATTCATATCCAAAGGAGGACTAATAGATAAAATTATATTAACTAAAAGTTGGTATGTATTCCAAGTTAAATCATTTATAGGAGCTAGAGAAATAGCTGTTGAATAACGCCGATTGTTTATAGAACTAGATATTAATTGTGTTAAAAGTTTACCTTCAGGTAAATAAAATATTCCGCTTTTTCTAAGTAATAATAATACACATCATAATTTAAAATCAATTTCTTTTCTTGTTTGAAAATAATTAATTTCTAAAAAGAAGGGTATTAAATAACAATAAAGTACATCTAAATTGGTATAACTTAATTGTCCGTAATTTTCTTTTAAGCTATATTTAATTTGTCCTTTGGGTTTTACTTTATTTTTTATATTGTAATTTAAACCTTGAGGCAAATCATTAATAAATTGTTGGATACCAATTAACATACTCATACTATAACCTTCTTGGCCTATTGAAAAGATATTATTTAATCCCGAAATACTAAAAGAGCCCTCTCCTTCTACAAACCCTACCAGTCAATAAGGATTAATTAAAGGTATAATTACATTAGAATTATGGCCATTCAAGTAAAAAGAGTGAATTCTTTTTCTATTCATACTATCTTTTAATAATTTAATTTCTTTTAATTGTTCAGGTTTTAGTATTCTTCGGTCAACTATTTTAGAACTGGAGGGTACTTTTGCTTTAATGTTTACGGCTTCTTTCCAAATTTCATAATCAAATCTTTTAGCAGTTATTAAACCAGTATAATCAAAAATAGGTATTAATACATTTAAAATATCATCTAATTTAGTTACTTCAAAAACACAATAAGTTTGACCAACATTGCATATTGTACCTATTCCTAAGGTTTCTTGTATTTTTTCTAATGCTTTTTTATCATCTATGTGAACTGTTTATTCTAAAAGAAAATTTAACTGCATTTTTATGTTTTACTAAATAAATTTGAAATGTGCTTTCACCTTCACTAAAGCCCGTAAATCAATATAAAAACTTACTACTAACATTTTTAAGTGAAGGTATATTATGAGGGGTTAAATTTAATATTTTTAAATAATTATTAAGATAAGGCATTAATTTTATATTCGAGGTAATATTTTTACAGTATGAGTAAGGAATTATGGAAGTCTGTGGATTTAATAATCCTGTTGTATTTTTTCTTATTTTTCTTTTCATTTTCGAACACAACCTATAGGGAATATAAAATTAATCTGTTAGTAGTAAGTTTTTATATTGATTTACGGCTTTAGTGAAGGTGAAAGCACATTTCAAATTTATTTAGTAAAAACATAAAAATGCAGTTAAATTTCTTTTAGAATAACAGTTCACATAGATGATAAAAAAGCATTAGAAAAAATACAAGAAACCTTAGGAATAGGTACAATATGCAATGTTGGTCAAACTTATTGTGTTTTTGAAGTAACTAAATTAGATGATATTTTAAATGTATTAATACCTATTTTTGATTATACTGGTTTAATAACTGCTAAAAGATTTGATTATGAAATTTGGAAAGAAGCCGTAAACATTAAAGCAAAAGTACCCTCCAGTTCTAAAATAGTTGACCGAAGAATACTAAAACCTGAACAATTAAAAGAAATTAAATTATTAAAAGATAGTATGAATAGAAAAAGAATTCACTCTTTTTACTTGAATGGCCATAATTCTAATGTAATTATACCTTTAATTAATCCTTATTGACTGGTAGGGTTTGTAGAAGGAGAGGGCTCTTTTAGTATTTCGGGATTAAATAATATCTTTTCAATAGGCCAAGAAGGTTATAGTATGAGTATGTTAATTGGTATCCAACAATTTATTAATGATTTGCCTCAAGGTTTAAATTACAATATAAAAAATAAAGTAAAACCCAAAGGACAAATTAAATATAGCTTAAAAGAAAATTACGGACAATTAAGTTATACCAATTTAGATGTACTTTATTGTTATTTAATACCCTTCTTTTTAGAAATTAATTATTTTCAAACAAGAAAAGAAATTGATTTTAAATTATGATGTGTATTATTATTACTTAGAAAAAGCGGAATATTTTATTTACCTGAAGGTAAACTTTTAACACAATTAATATCTAGTTCTATAAACAATCGGCGTTATTCAACAGCTATTTCTCTAGCTCCTATAAATGATTTAACTTGGAATACATACCAACTTTTAGTTAATATAATTTTATCTATTAGTCCTCCTTTGGATATGAATAGTGAAACAAATTATATTCAATTAGTGCAAAATTTAACTAGGCAATTACGTAAAAATAGAAAGTTTGCAGTTTATGTTTATAATGAAAATAATGAAGAAATAAAAGATTCTCCATTCAAAACTTATGCTGAAGCTTCCCGAAAATTAAATGTAGGTACTCACATATTTAAGCAATATATAGATAAAAATAAATTATATCTAAGTAAATATCTATTTTCTTCTGTTCCATTAGAAATAAATAAGAATAAAATTTAAAATAAAATTAATTTTAACCCCCCCTAATACCCTTTAATTTATATTTTTTATAATTTAGTTAACTGTTTGCCCTATTATATTAATAACTATAAATTAAGTTTTTAAGTCGAATATGACTTAAAATAAATTACACCTCAGATAACTGATATAGTGATAAATAATAACTTTAAACCCAACTTAATATAACTTCCAGTATTTTTGTATTATAAAATATTTAATTAACTTCTTAAATGTAGAAATTAAATATAATGTAAACTGCTAATCCCGAGGGTTAAATAAAAGAATAAGAAATGCGTGAAATAATTAAGAAAATAATAAAAGGGTGGGAGTGCCAACAGGTCTTATCTTATAAAAACTAATTTTTAGTACCTCTTAACTTATTTCTACTTTTAGTTTCAGAACTAATTAAAATGAAGCTGCGCCAACTTAAGTAAGTCTCAGCAAAACCTGCTACTCTTATTAATTTGGACTATGCCTCGTCGGGTCCCTCAGGCCTACGTTTTAACAATCTTAACTTGTTCCTATCTTAAAGATGCAATTGATTTACACTAATCCAATGACAATGAAAACCATATTACAACAATTAATTTTAACCCCCTCCTACTGGCCCGCTCTGCGAAATAGAATAGGGTACCCTATTCCATTGTTGGGGGGGTTATGAGGCCCCACTCCAGTCCTATTCAAAAAGTTATTCTGAGCATTACAGTTAAACTCGTACCTTTATTGGGATTAGTTTTAAGAAATTTTCAAATAAAAGGGTAGAGGTCAGCAATTTTTTGGGTTTTATTTTATCAAAAGAAAGATGCAGATAAAAAATTTATTAAAAGGGTGAATAATTTCAGTTAATTTAAATTGTGGGGTTGGTTTAACTTTAGTGGACGATTTGTACTTCATAAACCTTACTATTCTCCTGCCTAGTGTGCTTGCTACTTAGGGCATATTATTTAATTTTTGGGGTTTTAATGTGGAAATACTTCTCTAATTTAGAAATACTTCTTATTTAAAGTTTAAATAACTTTATTAAAAGAGTGGTAAATTTTATTTCATAACTGGAAATTTTTACCATGTTAGACACTATCCAAAATTTTACTTTTTGCAGACTTACTAATATCTCAAATATATTTAAAATATCTTAAAACTTTAATGTTAGCAGCAGCAAAATACATAGGAGCTGGAATCGCATGTTCAGGTTTAATTGGAGCTGGAGTTGGAATTGGTTTAATCTTCTCTTCTTTAATCGGTGCAACAGCTAGAAACCCTCAAGTAACTGGTCAAGTATTTACATACGCTATCCTAGGTTTCGCCTTGGCAGCAATAAATTTTGCTGAGTCCTAGCTATTCAGTAATGAAATAGCATGTATCCCTCTCTATTAAAGATTTAAATTAAATCTAAGTATTTCCTACTTAAAAGACTTATTATAGTCCTAGAGACTTTACGAGGGATCCCTTATATTAAGGGTAAAGATAAAGTCCAATTAACGGTGGGCGTCCTTTAAAAGCGCAGGCACCGGGTTAATTGAGAAGCTACAGGTTTATTCGCTTTAATGATCGCTTTCTTATTACTATACTCTTAGTCAAATGAATAAAAACAATAATTTAACCCCTCCAACTATAAATAAAAATACAAGCATTGTAACTAATGAATCTAACGATTTAAAAAATATAGATAATTATCCTTCCAATTTAGAATTAACTTCTATACTTTCACTTTACAAACCTAAAAGTATGGCTAAATTGTTAGCTGAATGGAGTATCCCTACTGTTTCCAAAGAAATTGTAGTTTGAGGTACTAATTTTGAGTTAGGAATAGGTAGGCCTATTTCAAGTCCTAAATATCTTTCTCACTTATATACTTTAACACCCTATCAGTTTTCAGTTATAATAGGCCTTATGTTAAGTGATGGTTGAACAAATATAGGTAAAACAAGTAGGAATATAAATGCAAGATTTGGATTGAAACAATCAATCAAACACTTTCCATTTTTATGAAAAGTGTTTTTAATACTAGGTAATCTTTGCGGAAGTACACCCACTTTAACCAAAACTATAATGAGAGGAAAGCTATTTTATTCCTTACAACTTCAAACGAGAGCTATGCCTTGTTTAACAATTATTCATAATATGTTTTATAAAGACGGTAAAATAGTACCCAAAGATATTTACGAATATCTAAACCCCATCTGTTTAGCCTTTTGAATTATGGGTGATGGCAGTTACCAATCAAGTGGATCTTTAAAATTATGTACAGATAGCTATACATATGCAGAAGTCTTACTTTTAATGAATGTATTAATTATTCGATATGGAATTGAATGTTGACCTATTGAGCAAAATAAAAATCAATACAGAATATTCATTTCAAAAAAATCTATGGATACCTTAAGAAAATTGTTACGCCTCATATGGAACCTTGCTTTTTATATAAAATTCATTTATAGTTTCTCCTTGGTAACTTATTCAAATATATATTCTATTTAACTACTAGAATAATGTTTATTCGCTTTAATGATCGCTTTCTTATTATTATACTCTTAGTCAAATGAATAAAAACAATAATTTAACCCCTCACATTATAAATGAAAATACTCACAAAATTATTAATTAACGATTTAGAAATCCCTACGATTTTTACTCTTTACACACCTAAAATAGTGCAAGGAATTGTAGCTACTCTATTCGTCTTACTTTACAGCAGTTGAAGCTGTAATTTTCACCACAGGACTATATTCCTTTCCCTCTCTTTAAAAGCCAGGTTGCTTTAAGCCCACCTTTTTTACGGCCGGTTAGGCCAGCAAGGGGTAAATGTAACACAAAAGTATATATTGCCCTCTAATTTAGAACTTTAATGTTAAACCTATCCCTCCCAACCCTACCTAGTAAGCCCTAGTTTTTCTATAAAAGTCAAATATGAGTATAAAACAAATTATTCAATTTAATTTTAATAAAGCACTTAAAAGAATCGATGACAATATTGTAATAACATCAAAGTTAATTAAAGGGGTTATTAAGGAAACTATTCAAATTTATAAATAAGGAGGCTTATTGCCAAAATTTTCTAAATTAAAATTTCATTTATAATTTTAGGCGCAGCCAGTAAATGAAAAATTTAAATTTTTAATAGAAAAAAATCCTAAGGTAAACCAAATTTATTAATTACTTCCTGAAGTAAAACATTTTATTAAGGAAAGGAAAGGAAATCAACCGAGACTCCGAAAGTAATGGTGAGTGAAATCGGAACAGCCTAAATTATATTATAAAATTGAAATCTAAAATAGGTAAAAATCATTAGTCCTGTAAATTTTATAAGTAATGAACTCTAAATAATAATAAAAGTAAAAATTTTAAACAAATTTTTGTTAAAGTTAATTTTAATTTGTTTAAAAAAATGAGTGGCCGCCAGTCCATCACATGGCTAACTTATTAGTTAGAAACGTGGTATACTGGTAGTTTGCTTCTCGACAATAAAAGCCAGCGCTGCATGCTAGGCTAATACTAAAATTCTTATTTAACTGGAAGGAATGACTAAGTACAATGAGTGTAAACTTGTTGGAACACAGGGGAACCATCCTCTAAGGCTAAGTATTATAAATTTAGTGATAGTGAAAAGTACTGTAAAGGAAAAGAATGAAAAAGACAAGTGGTAAACAATGTGTTGAAATAGATATGAATTAGTAACTCTATAAGCAGTCGAAATTCTAAAAATTCATTGAATGACGGCGTACCTTTTGCATAATGGGTCAGCAAGTTAATAAGAGTAGCAAGGTTAAAAGCCCTAGCGAAAGCGACTAAACTATCAAATTAAATATAAAATAAACCTAACCAATAAAATTTAAACAATCAATCTTTCTAATAAGAAAATATATATATTTAATTATAATGTAGTGTTGGATTAGTTACTTTTATTAGACCCGAAGCCAGGTGATCTTACCTAGACCAGATTATAATGGATCGAACGGGTGAATGTTGCATTATTCTCCGATGAGTTTAGGTAAGCGGTGAAATGCCAATCTGACCTGGTGCTATCTGGTTTTCTACCGAAACATATTTTAGTATGACATCTACAAAAAGAGATTTATGGAGGTACAGAAAGGCAATTCCAAACAAAAAAAAGAGTTTAATATGTTATAATATTTATTACATCCATAAATCTTTTTGGCGTTTAGGTTGAGGGGATGTTAAAATCTTACCTTTGGAAGCGAAACTCGAAATTACATAAATTGATAGTAGATATTCAGACTGCTCATGCTAAGTTGAGTAGTCAAGACGGAAACAGCCGAGAACACAGATCAAGGTCAATCGAACTATAAATATAAAATTAATTATATTAATAGGGCCTAATCTAGTTAATTAAATTTAACAGATTCCAAATTCACTATTTACAATGACCCTCTAAAATATAAATAGATATTATTATCTCATAACTTCATATTTGATAATTCTAAAATTACCTGCTGCAGTTGCGATGTGAAGCAGTAGTGGCTACCTAATCCTTAAAATTTTAGGCACTAGAATTAATAGAGAAAATTGTAGGGTACAATTCCCTCAGAGACTTTACGTAAATCGTTTTATTTAATATAAAATAAAGACAAAGTCCAAAATAAATTTAACATATAAGATATAGATCTAAATTAATATTTTTTATTTTTGTACTTTAATTACCGAGGGTGGCTGGGTTATGGGTTTAAAATATAAAACTAAACTAAGTAATGAAAAAAATACAAAATATAAATAAAATTAATAACGAAATATATCCCTTGCGGCCCTGGAACATTACTGGCTATTATGATGGTGAAGGTTGTTTTAATATTTCTATTTATTCAAATAAAAAAATGAAATTAGGATATTCTGTAACTTTTTCAGCCGAAATTAAACAACATTCTAATTCAATAAACTTATTAAATTCAATTAAAGAGTATTTTAAAGGTAAAGGATCTATAAGTTTTTCCAATAAAAGTAAATCAGTATCTAGATATAAAATAAGTAATTTAAAGGACATAATTAATTTAGTGATTCCACATTTCGATAAATATCCTTTAGTTACATCTAAACATTTAAATTATTTGGATTTTAAAAAAGTAATTTTACTTATGGAATCTGGTGAACATTTAAAGGAAGAAGGTTTAAAAAAGATTAAGGAAATTGTAAGTCAAATGAATACTAAACGAACTTTTTTAGATAAATGGAATTATAGTAAAGATCAAAGCAAAAAATAGAATTAGTACCTGAGTGAATTCAATCTTTTGCCGATGGTGAAGGTAATTTTAACTTTTACATAGACCTACAGGAAATAGTAACGTGTGTGCTTTTGCTATATATCAAATGTTCATGATTACTATTTCCTGTAGGTCTAATGTAAAAGTTAAAATTACCTTCACCATCGGCAAAAGATTGAATTCACTCAGGTACTAATTCTATTTTTTTGCTTTGATCTTTACTATAATTCCATTTATCTAAAAAGTTCGTTAGTATTCATTTGACTTACAATTTCCTTAATCTTTTTTAAACCTTCTTCCTTTAAATGTTCACCAGATTCCATAAGTAAAATTACTTTTTTAAAATCCAAATAATTTAAATGTTTAGATGTAACTAAAGGATATTTATCGAAATGTGGAATCACTAAATTAATTATGTCCTTTAAATTACTTATTTTATATCTAGATACTGATTTACTTTTATTGGAAAAACTTATAGATCCTTTACCTTTAAAATACTCTTTAATTGAATTTAATAAGTTTATTGAATTAGAATGTTGTTTAATTTCGGCTGAAAAAGTTACAGAATATCCTAATTTCATTTTTTTATTTGAATAAATAGAAATATTAAAACAACCTTCACCATCATAATAGCCAGTAATGTTCCAGGGCCGCAAGGGATATATTTCGTTATTAATTTTATTTATATTTTGTATTTTTTTCATTACTTAGTTTAGTTTTATATTTTAAACCCATAACCCAGCCACCCTCGGTAATTAAAGTACAAAAATAAAAAATATTAATTTAGATCTATATCTTATATGTTAAATTTATTTTGGACTTTGTCTTTATTTTATATTAAATAAAACGATTTACGTAAAGTCTCTGAGGGAATTGTACCCTACAATTTTCTCTATTAATTCTAGTGCCTAAAATTTTAAGGATTAGGTAGCCACTACTGCTTCACATCGCAACTGCAGCAGGTAATTTTAGAATTATCAAATATGAAGTTATGAGATAATAATATCTATTTATATTTTAGAGGGTCATTGTAAATAGTGAATTTGGAATCTGTTAAATTTAATTAACTAGATTAGGCCCTATTAATATAATTAATTTTATATTTATAGTTCGATTGACCTTGATCTGTGTTCTCGGCTGTTTCCGTCTTGACTACTCAACTTAGCATGAGCAGTCTGAATATCTACTATCAATTTATGTAATTTCGAGTTTCGCTTCCAAAGGTAAGATTTTAACATCCCCTCAACCTAAACGCCAAAAAGATTTATGGATGTAATAAATATTATAACATATTAAACTCTTTTTTTTGTTTGGAATTGCCTTTCTGTACCTCCATAAATCTCTTTTTGTAGATGTCATACTAAAATATGTTTCGGTAGAAAACCAGATAGCACCAGGTCAGATTGGCATTTCACCGCTTACCTAAACTCATCGGAGAATAATGCAACATTCACCCGTTCGATCCATTATAATCTGGTCTAGGTAAGATCACCTGGCTTCGGGTCTAATAAAAGTAACTAATCCAACACTACATTATAATTAAATATATATATTTTCTTATTAGAAAGATTGATTGTTTAAATTTTATTGGTTAGGTTTATTTTATATTTAATTTGATAGTTTAGTCGCTTTCGCTAGGGCTTTTAACCTTGCTACTCTTATTAACTTGCTGACCCATTATGCAAAAGGTACGCCGTCATTCAATGAATTTTTAGAATTTCGACTGCTTATAGAGTTACTAATTCATATCTATTTCAACACATTGTTTACCACTTGTCTTTTTCATTCTTTTCCTTTACAGTACTTTTCACTATCACTAAATTTATAATACTTAGCCTTAGAGGATGGTTCCCCTGTGTTCCAACAAGTTTACACTCATTGTACTTAGTCATTCCTTCCAGTTAAATAAGAATTTTAGTATTAGCCTAGCATGCAGCGCTGGCTTTTATTGTCGAGAAGCAAACTACCAGTATACCACGTTTCTAACTAATAAGTTAGCCATGTGATGGACTGGCGGCCACTCATTTTTTTAAACAAATTAAAATTAACTTTAACAAAAATTTGTTTAAAATTTTTACTTTTATTATTATTTAGAGTTCATTACTTATAAAATTTACAGGACTAATGATTTTTACCTATTTTAGATTTCAATTTTATAATATAATTTAGGCTGTTCCGATTTCACTCACCATTACTTTCGGAGTCTCGGTTGATTTCCTTTCCTTTCCTTAATAAAATGTTTTACTTCAGGAAGTAATTAATAAATTTGGTTTACCTTAGGATTTTTTTCTATTAAAAATTTAAATTTTTCATTTACTGGCTGCGCCTAAAATTATAAATGAAATTTTAATTTAGAAAATTTTGGCAATAAGCCTCCTTATTTATAAATTTGAATAGTTTCCTTAATAACCCCTTTAATTAACTTTGATGTTATTACAATATTGTCATCGATTCTTTTAAGTGCTTTATTAAAATTAAATTGAATAATTTGTTTTATACTCATATTTGACTTTTATAGAAAAACTAGGGCTTACTAGGTAGGGTTGGAGGGATAGGTTTAACATTAAAGTTCTAAATTAGAGGGCAATATATACTTTTGTGTTACATTTACCCCTTGCTGGCCTAACCGGCCGTAAAAAAGGTGGGCTTAAAGCAACCTGGCTTTTAAAGAGAGGGAAAGGAATATAGTCCTGTGGTGAAAATTACAGCTTCAACTGCTGTAAAGTAAGACGAATAGAGTAGCTACAATTCCTTGCACTATTTTAGGTGTGTAAAGAGTAAAAATCGTAGGGATTTCTAAATCGTTAATTAATAATTGTGAGTATTTCATTTATGTGAGGGGTTAAATTATTGTTTTTATTCATTTGACTAGAGTATAATAATAAGAAAGCGATCATTAAAGCGAATAAACATTATTCTAGTAGTTAAATAGAATATATATTGAATAAGTTACCAAGGAGAA
>FTRY01000094.1:0-24102 GCA_900157415.1 Armillaria cepistipes
TGTGCCGGAGAGAAGAGTTCAACGAGAGAAGTAATTCTTCCTCTTTGGTGGTGGTATGGCATTGGTTTAGTGCGAGAGAGAAGTGTATGTTATCCCCTCCTCCTCAAGCGCTGAGAAGGGCGGAGTAAAGACTCGTGAGGTCACTGACAATCGGATTCGCAAAAGGCGGGAACTTGGTCTGAGACGATGTGTGAACCAACGACACTGATCACTGACTCTTCCTTCCATGGGTGATGAGTTCGTTTCTCAAACGCGATCAAAGGGTAGATGGAAATGGAGAACGCAGCGTGGTATGTTGACATGGGAGTCGTGAACTGCTGGAGAGAAACGTAAAGAGGGAGGCGCTTCGGGTGGGACAAGGCGGTGGGTGGATTTTGAGGACAGAAGGGAAAGGGGGTGGTAGTACTAGCTCGCGCATTCTCCATGGCCATGGAGAGGTTGGCGGAGGAAAGTTTCAACTGAATAGCGAGAGAGACGATCGGCCCGCTGTCTTCTTTCACGTAAGATCTGTGAATCTGATTTAGATAACCATTGCATGCCCTCCTGAAGTGACACTAGTGTGAACAACGTTGAGTCTGGACTCTGGGGAGTACAGTTGTGGTGAACAAAAGATCTCTCCAGATTCAGATTTAGCTGAAAACTCAAGTGTTAAACAAAGCATGATCGCCGGTCGCGACTCGCGCAAGGGCAAACTTCGAAGCTTTACTAAAAACTAGACATATATCAAGGTATTCGGATACGGGATGCCGCGAAAGAACATAGTCCGCATCCTAAAAGATAGGCGGCGCTGATAGCCGTTAAACCATATCCGATAACGCAGAGTTTTCCAGCACTGAGTACTGAGCAAGGAAGCGATAGTGCGCACTGTACTGGATTGTGGCAGCGCCCAGAGAGGTCACTCCAATTCGTCCGCTCTCTATTTGTAGTACGAATCGGTGCCCTCCCTCATAAGTAAAGGGGCCCCAGTGAAAAAGAAAAGAGAGCGGAGGTGGGTAGGTGGGTTGATGGAGCGACGCTGGGAGGGAATGAGCCCCCTCGTTCGAATCCGCAAGGCCGATCTTCGTGGAGGTATGATGCCTGTGCCTGGATCGGACGCGTTAAAGAAAGATTCCTTGCGAGGATGGTACTCGAAATCAATTTGGTATTGCATGAAGAACAGTCCGCGAAGAGGCCGGGAAGGAAACTTGGGAAAGAACGATGAAACACCAATTTCTCCGGCTACCCACGCCAGCGATGGAAATGGCTATGACATACCCCCCTTCGTCCGTGCGCGAGAGGACCCTGCGAGGGAGTTCCATGATTTGGGACAGTTTTCGTCTTCTGTGCTTTTGCGATGAATGGCAAATTGATAACCAAATTCGGTATGGCATCTCGTTGTAGAGACGAGCGTTTGGTTGGGGGTAAGAGAGGTAGAAGAAAAGGAACGGGACTTTGGAGTACCATCCCCTCCTCCTGGGCCGTCTCCGGGCCCGGATAGTCACGCGCCTTGGCCGTGTACCCCAAGTGCAGCATGCGACACTGTGCGGGGAGGATGGAAGCAGGGTGGCACGCTACTTGGTCTTCCCAGAGCAGAGGCGTTCGTAAGAGCAGGTGACGGGAGTGTGTGCAAAAAGGTTGGTAGTTCTCTACGTGACGACACACTACAATTCGGCTATTCAAGAGACGCGGAGGTCAAATGGCATTGCGAGACATGCATGCTAGCGCTAGGGTTCCGTGACGAGCTTATTTACGGGAAAACAAATGGAAATTGGGTAGCGCTTGATGAACGTACGTGTTGGTGTGCAAGTGGGAGATGACTCTGGGATCAAGGGTTCTGTGATGTTCGGAAAGATGACGTCGGGAAGCTTGACATGACATTATCTAGGCTTTCGAGGGTAGAAGGGCTGTGCGTAGCTGGTTATGAACATCAAATCAAGCAAGAGACGCTCGTTACATCTACTCTGCGCCATCGTATCCTAAAACGCAAGTGTTCAATGCTCCGGCACATTCCATTGTGGGAGAGTGAAGCTTGGGGTGCGACGATAGGGATATGACGTGGGCTCAATACGTTCTAAAGATGACTGGGGGCGCGAGGAACGTCGCAGTGGAGTGACGAGAACGCATGGAGCCCCCGTTGATGCTCGTAGTGAGATGCGCGCGCAAAGGGATGACGAACTGGACGGGATGAAAGAGGACAGCCCTCGCTGTTCCGAGTCCTGTGTATACAGGATTCGGTCTTTGCAACTTGAGCTTTCCAGGGTGGCTGTGCCGTTTCGTTCCTCCTTCCTTTTGGGGCGTCATTCCCCTTTTGGCCTCAAATCTGTCATCGAATCGCTTATCGGAATCCTCCGAGCATCGATGCGAGCCATCTTAATGACTTTTCTTCATACGAATCATTGAGCCTGTTTTACAAGACTATGATATGCGTGACTTCAGCATTACAGTGGCGTAAATCCTCCTGAGACACTGAATCTTCACCTTGTTGAAACTCGTTTGGCTCGAGGTAATCATTTGTTGATTCAATCTTGTGCAGCGCTGGACCATACTTAGTGCCAGTTACTGCTCCACTCGGGTCGATATCGGGGCAAAGATACCGGGCGAGTTTGGGACTTTGAGGTTATTCCCTTGTTGTGCGTGAATTCCCTTCATTGACACTCTATTCACACTGTACCAGCGTGAGACAAACGACGGTCGAACAGAGACTAAGACCAAGTCACCAAAGGCAGGCTAACTGCAGCTCACTGTCAAACCTCAAGCTCAGCATTTTCCCCTAGAAATCGCGAATTTGGATTGGCATGAAGCGAGGTCCTAACTCGCCTCGGAGTATCAAGATTAGATGGCCCCATTTTATTAACTGTCTATCTCAGAACAGCAAGAATATCATCACTCGTCTGCCTAAGAATCTACCAAAGTGGCTTTGGTAGATCCTTTTCTATATTTGGAGGTGTGTAATAACATCTTTCGTCTTTTCTTCCCTCTGAGTTGCTAGGTGTCATTAAGGCTTCGGCTGCTTGCTATTCATCGCTTATAGCATCCGCTTTCTCCCTTGATTCGTCCACCTATACACCGTTTCGGCAAGGGAGACGAAGTTAAAAGATCTACGTAGGAGACCCCTCGTGCTCTGAACATCAGATTTCTTGCAGATTTCACTGAGTCGCACCACGGACGTCGGACTCTGTCGCGGCTACTTATGTTACCCAGGGATCCTCTGGCCAATCGGGATGGTAACTCTGTTAAGTGAGTAGTATCGCAATGTCGTCTCTTCCATCTGACAATTGAGCCAGAGTCCCAGCACCCCAACTTGTCCTTGGGGATATTGTTCGTACTATCATGAGGTGCAAGGTAGTTGCGATTTACGGCTTATCGACGTATCCTCCGATTCGTTGAGTCTGGTTCACGAGACTAACCTTCCATACTTGTCTGTGCTTCAATGGCTTCGAACCTCTCTTCGTCAGTTTCTTCATTAATACTGCTACGAGTCACGACCAAGTTGCCAACGACTGTACTTACTTCGACTATGTTGCCAATCCGGAAGTCTGTCAGTATTCTTTCCAAGTAGGAATTGTTTCTTCCGTCTCACCCTTCTGCTGTCGACGATGTAGTGCTTTGTCTTGGATGTAATTCTATTGTCCTTACTATCGCAATGATTGGAATGTTTACCTGCTTCTTTTCTGTTATAGTGCTTGTCCATCTCGTGTGAATCGAGGGGCGGTTAGACAGCTTGCTCATTGTAGGGGACCGGTCACAGGTCTAAGGGGTAGAACTTCTACAGAAGGCACCAGCACTCACAGTTGTCTGCCGTCAGTGCTTTGTTTCAGCGATGAATGCAATCTGGTATCTTCTCACCCTACGTGTACTGGTCTACTGGTTCTCTGGCCACTTCTTTTGCCGGTTTATTGAGCATCGAGGCTGTTAATAGCCTTCCCAAAAATACCAGAGGACTCGGTCTTGCCACGCTTGCGCTGGCCCCCCGCTTCATCTTCTTTCTCATACGGAACTTTTGAATCTGGTTTACGCATGCCCTCCTTTGCTCTCCCGCCTGAGAAGTGTGCACAAGGTCTGGGATGAGTAGTTGTAGTGAACAAAAGCACTCACTGCAGCAAGTTTTAGATGAGAACTTGACTGTTAAACAAAATTGAAAGCATGGTCGCCAGTGTTAAAACTTGAAAACAACTACATCCTCGACGGATTCGGATACAGGGAATCGAACCCCGGATCCAGAAACTATAGTACCATGAGAAGCGGCAACGTTAGCTGCTACACCATATCCGATACTGCACGAATTTATATGCTAATGAAATCCCTCACTGGGCAATCATATCTCAGGACAACGTGGGGTTCGGCTGCGCGAAAGGCTTCCATAGTCGGGTCTCTCTATTTCGCAGCCCAGTGAAAAGGATGAGGGAGGGGATGTGCGCACCTCATTCGCGTGGAAGTATGATGCCTGGGTGATGTATGGACAGTGGTACTCGAGCTGGGGAGGGAATGACGATGAAACGCTAAATTCTCCGGCGCAGGGATCCTTCTGACCTGTTGGAGGCAATGAGAGATGCAGTGGAAGTCGATGAAGAAGGTTGAGCCGGAGGAGATCAAGGTGATATACCAATTGTTCCCTTACAAGTCGCAGCTAATGCAGTAAATCGATATAGTTCGGCTACGACCAAATACGCTTATGTTGTTAGATGATGTTGCATGCGATCGAGTGACATACACCGAATTCCTCTAAGCCAACACCCCTCAGAACATTCCTACAGCTAGCAGGAAGAACTACGGCCTCGAGATGAAAGACCTCCCGATATCCTTGCTGCAACACTTCACTGTTGCAGCTTTGTCGTCACGCTCCTCATAATCCAACGACAACCCATGACATTGTAGCCCTTCTAAGCAAGATTCGGGCCAGCCGATAGAGTACTGTATGGACGTGCCGTCCTGAAGGCCGTGAGGAGCCCTTTGTCATTGAGCTTGTGGCCGTAAACGCACTCGGAAATGATTCAGCCGGAGTTCTACATCTACGAGGTGGTCCTGAAGGAATGTTCTCTCTTTCCCAGGTTTCATGGTATGTTCCAAAGGACCCGTCGGCGGATGGTTCGCCCGGGGACGTTGGGGACAATCTGGAGGAATTGGGAGATGTACAACCTAGGCTGGTCCAAGGTACAGAGGTCCACGCCCAGGATGCGATGGTGAGTGACTTTGGTCTTTTGTCAGAGATGAACGTCGCTTGAGAGATGAGCCCAAAATTCAATTTTTGGGGATGACTACATATGTAAGTCGAGTGGGACACGTTTGAACATATAAGTTATCACTGTCGAATTTGCATCGCTGTTTATTACAACAAGGCAATAAATAAATCAGAGCGGATCTCCAGTACACGCCCAGAGAAGGTACTATCTCACAGTTACACGGAGAGGCTGATACTGCTACCCTGCGGTTTCTCCTTGGGGGAAAATCAACTTCCACGAATTACATAGATCACTATAATTAACCTTCTCTTGACCCATTTCATGATCCTCGTTGAAGACTTCTGGAGTGATCGCGACCACTGACACCCGTCCTTGAATCCCGTCCGTAGCCCGTGTGCCTTCTATCGATTGGGAGGTCATATCATTTACCATAGTGGTGGTGATGCTCATATCGGTAGACGACGTATACGCATCCCGTCCGCCGATAATTCGCATTCGCGAATTCAACACCATGTAAACAGTATTAGCATACAGTTTGGGAGTGATGCCTGATGTCGTCGTGTAGAATGTTTGATGAGGAAACGCATAAAATAGGATGAAGTTGAGCAGAGCAACAACAGCTGAACGTCGGTGGTGTTAATCCTGTGACGACGGGGAGTAGTGCAGCGTAAATACCTGTCACAGTACCTGTTTCAATTACGAGACGAATCAGCTTTGTGACCAGAATTCGGGTGCGACTAAAACCAGTATTGCTGCGCATAAGCTATGAAATAGTATCAGTCATGAATAGAGATGACTGAGAGATGAAAAGAGAGATCACGTAGAAAGTCATGCAGACAGCGATAGTGATATCACACAAGGCGGAGGCTCCGCACCAAATCTGTGCATGATTTAGTACGATGAACTTGGGGACGACTGATCAGTTACTCACCCCATCGGCAATGGACGTCTTCTTGTTATTCAGCATAGTGATGTCGCCTGCTTGGAGACAGAAGACGCCGATGATTATAGCTGCCACAGAACTGGTCAAGGAGACCTGTAAATAGATGAGTTAGCATAACATGGACAAAGGGCACGGAAACTCACACAGATGATTAAGATCGGGACGATTCGTGACTTTGACAATATGAAGATTCGGTACGCATAGAAGACCTGCCCGACGAAAGCAACTGCACTCATGATAAGTAGTAAGAAACGTGAGCAGAAGATGCTGTACGCACCAGTACCGCTCATGATGGGGACAGTTAGCCAACCAAAATACATTGCAGTCAGGGCTTCTACGTCACCGAAGCCGTATGCGAATGCCGCGAAAGCGTCATAGGTGAAGAATATCGTCTGAACAAACTCGGCAATGTAGATGCCATAGACGAGATATTTTATGAATTTCCTGTCGTTCGGAAATGCCAGATAGTACAGATCTAACGAAGATACATGAGAAACAATCTACTTGAGATTGGTTCGAGGCGACGCACATAGCTGCACAGAAAGAGTCCCAAAGAGTCCCCAGTGCAAGAGATAGGAAACAATCTAAAACATCGTGTTAAGGACCGGATAGACTAAACGCAAAGACTTGAAAAACCATAGGTCCAGACCTGAGATGACATAATTCAGTACATAAGTAACACTCGATTTCAAAATTATAACTTACAGCCTTTCTATGGGATAACCTTCGGAGACGGGCTGCATGTTGTGTCTGGGGTTGTTTTACCAATTCTGAAGGGACAGACCCTGTGCATATATTTCCGACCGTCATCGTGAGAAATCTAAAAGAAGGCACTCGAATACCAAGGCCAGTCAGCATCACACGCCGAGCTGAAGGGTAGTATAGTTACTCTGATTTCAACTATGGTCATTCGTGGTCCACGCATTGACTGGGAACCATCGAATTGATTATCGTGATTGCGTTCCACAAGCTTCAGAAGCAATCTCCGAACCAAAGTATAGGAGGAAAGATATTAGCGCGTTGGTATCAAATTAATAGTACTGAAACCGTCCCCAGAACAAAAAGTTGTGAGGAGAAGGAAATGTTTATCACTCACCATGCTGTGCAATTGTCGCGTTCGACATCCATCCATCTTCTTCCGCAGACAACAGGTGCATACAAAGCAGCTTCCTATACCTTAGATTCTTCTATCACTGAAAATCTTCCCGATCTTTTGAAGTGTACGTTAATTTTGTTGAAATTGAAGCAGTCCCACAGTGATGGAATGCAACATCGTCGATCGATAAGTGCATACCAGTGGAAATCTCTGTGCCTCTTGGCACAGTATTCCTCAGAATTCTCTTCCTATCCTCCCCTTCGAAAATCGTACTCCATCCAGAGAGGAGATGTAGAAGTAGGCTAAAGGTCGAGGATGGATCGTGAATGAAATGCAGGCGTGGGAAAGCAATGCGCTGTCGTACCAAAATAGAAATGCCAAGGTTAAAACGGATAACCAACACCTATGTATCCCGCAAATTTTTTGATCTACGAGAATTTTTCAGATTTCTTCTCGAACCCAGCGCTGGAGAAAAGCTGGTCAATGTCAACTGCTAATGCACCCTATCTGATATCATGCGGGAATTCCTGGTTGATTCAGAGTGCCCCGCACGCCTGGCTACCAACAACGCGGTGGTAGTAAACTTATCGCTGTTCTGGTCGTTGCTGCAGCTTTGTCGCCGGGCACCTCACATTTCTTCGATATCGATAAACCCTGACGCGGTAACGCCCGCAAACCAGTGTTCCAAAGACCCGCCTACGGTTGGTTCGCTTCTGTCTTGAGCAATGAGGATGTTGGGGACAATCTAGACTATATAGGTCAACCGAGCGGAACACAATTTGGCAGATTTGAATTGGTATCGACGTTTATTACAACATTAACAAGATGGTAAATAAATTAGAGAGGGGTGGACTCGAAGGATACACTCTAACAGTTACGCGAGGAGGCTCATATCGTCGTCCTGTGGTTTCTCCTTGGGGGAAAATCAGCTCCACTAAAGCACATAAACCACCCACGACTGACATTCATTCGACCCACTTCATAATCATCGTTGAATACCTCTTAGTTATTGCGACCGCCTGTCCTTGCATTCCGACTGTAGGCCGTGTGCCTTCTGTTGATTGGGAGGTCATATCCCTTATCATAGTGGTCGTGACGCTCATATCGGTTGAAGACGTATAGGTATCCCGTCCACCCATAATTCGGATTCGCGAATTCAGAACCATGTAAACGGCATTAGCATACAGCTTTGGCATGTTGAAGGCTGGTGTCCCGTAGAAGGTCCGATGAGAGAATACAAAAAAGACAATGAGGGTGACTAGAGCAGCAACAGCTAGAATTGGGCGGTGTTCAGCCTGTGACAACGGCGGATGGTAAGAAGTGAATACCTGTCATAGATCCCGTTTCAATGGTAAGACGAATTAACTTTGTGACCAGAATTCGGGTGCGACGGAAACCAGTGTTGCTGCGCATAAGCTATGACATATCAACGTCAGTGAACATTGAAGATAACTGAAAGAGAGAAAGAGCTCACGTAGTAAGTCATACAGACAGCGATGATGATATCACACAAGGCGGAGGCTCCGCACCAAATCGGTGCATAAATTAGCACGGTGACAACACGGTGAACACTGGACGCCTAAGTTAGGTACTTACCCCGACGGCGATGGACGTCCTCCGGTTATTGAGTTTAATGATGTTGCCTGCTTGGAAAGAGAAGATACCTGTGATAATACCTCCCACAAAGCTGGTCAAGGATACCTGTAAATACTCGATAAGCTAAACTGCCACAGAGAAAGAGCACGGCGACAAACACAGATGACGAATGCGGGGACGGTTCGTGACTTTGACAATATGAATATTCGGTACGCATAGAAGCCCTGCCCCACACAGGCGACTGCACTCGTGATAAGTAACAAGAAAACGAGCAGAAGGTACGGCACGCACCAGCAGCGCTCATGACAGGGACAATGAGCCAATTAAAATGCATATCAGTGAGGGCTTCCACATCACCGAAGCCGTATCCGAATGCCGCAAAGGCGTCGTGGGTGACTATCATTGTCTGAACGAACTCGACAATGTAGATTCCATAGACGAGGCTTTTTGTGAATTGTCTGTCTTTCAGAAAAGCCAGATAGTACAGATCTAAGGAGATGCATCAGAAACAGTTTAATGAAGAGTGACTCGGAGCGACGCACACAGCTGCACAGAAAGAGTCCCAAAGAGTCCCCAGTGCAAAAGATAACCAACGATCTGAATGACCGTGTTAGGGATTGAGTAGACTAAACGTACACTTTGACAAACCAAAGGTCCAGACCTGAGATGAGATAATTCAGTATATAGTTGGCTTTCAAGTTCAAAATTATAACCTACAACCTTACTATGGGATAGCCTGCAGGGACGGGCTGCATGTTGTGTCTGGGGTTGCTTTACCGATTATGATGTGGAAGAACTTATACATATACTACCGTCGTCGTGAGAAATCTGAAAGAAGTTGCTTCAAGGCCGGTCAGCATCAACAATTCATTAGCATTGACTGTCACTAGTGGTCTACGCATTGACCCATCAAATTGATTACCATGATCCCGTTCTACAGGCTCAGAAGAAATCTCCGAACCAAGGTATAAGACGAGAGATACTAGCGGGTTGATATCAGATTAACAGTACTGGAACGGTCCCCAAATGAACTGTGAGAAGCAACTTGAAGATGTATCACTCACTGTGCTGTACAGTTGTCGCCTTCGACATCTATCTACCTTCTTCCGCACACAACAGGTGCATCCAAAACGGCTTCTTATGCGCTTTGTCGCAATGGGTGATCTTCCTGATATTTCACAGTCATCGCTCTTTTTTTATCTGAAACAGTCCCACGGCGGCCATAGGAACAGTATCTTTGTGTACCACGGGCGCTAATCTCTGCATCGATGTCTTCGCGCAAGAATATTTCCTCCGAGGTGACCCAGCAAAGAAACTCCGCCGAGATCCGTCAAGGAGAAGTGGAATTGAACCAGAGCAAAACCAGAATTCGGCGATGGATCAGAAAGGTTATGTAAGCGTGGGAAGTTTAGGCGCCTCATCTCTGCCATTACATTAATGTCTGCAGCACCCGCTGAATCTGATCCCGCACCACGTCCTGCCAAACGCCAAAGAACGTCCGAAAATGACCCTGATGCGCCTTCGTATGAAAAGGACACATCGTTCTGGTTCGAAGACGGGAATATCGTTCTCGTCAGTGCCCAGGGAACAGGATTCCGTATCCATCTAGACATATTGTCCTTGAACGCGGAATTCTTTCGCGACATGTCCGGGTTGGCTCTGCCAGACAGAGGAGAAGGAGGATTCATGCTTCTCCATGTGACGGACTCGACGAGGGACCTGTCACATTTTCTCCATGCCTTCTACTCTCGCGTTTCCTTCACTGCTTTGACCTTTAGCCACCACCACGCACCCCATCGTCGACGGTGCAGCCTGCCACTGTCATCATCGCTATTCCCTCGACAACGGCGGCGACTGGTAATACGCTCAGTGCCCATGCTCCCTCAAAAATTCCCCCGTAGAAGGTGGATAGCGGAAATGGACGTGCGCGTTGGTGTGCGAGTGGGAGGTGGCCGCCTCTCTGGGATAAGGATAAAATGTTCGGAAACATGACGCCGTTGCGAGAGATGACATGAAAGACACGATAGGTTTTCGAGGGCAGGTCACGTAGACTGAGAGCATCAAATCAGGCAACTTAGACACTACCTGCGCTGAAAACTTGGTCGCATCCCCAAAACTCAGGTGGCGAGTCTGTTCAAAGACAACTACAGTGCCACGAGGAACAATGCAGTAGAGTGGCGAGATGGAGACTCCCTACTTGAGGCTGGTAGTCAGATGCGTGCACAAAGAAAATCAAACAGAGAAAAGGAGAACAACCATGCTCATGCCGTTGATTCTCCCTCCCAGGAAATATCTCGGGTGGTTCTTTCCGGTCACCAAAGTCAATCAAAGTTCTTGAATCGATCTACGTGTCTATTAATCTTTAAAACTTCAAACTTGAAAAACATAACACCGTATTTGTGCATTCGGATACGGGGAATCGAACCCCGAGCTGCCGCGAAAACTATCCATACCATTATGCTGAATGAAAGGCAGCAATGTTAGCCGTTACACCATATCCGATACCCACAAACTTTCTGTCAAAACATCTCAGGAAGACAATGTGGGGTTTGGATAGAGGGCTAGCAGTTCATGACACCCTTTCGTCCATGCGCAAGAGCACCCGGTGAGCGAGTCCCACGACTTGAGATAGTATTCGTCTTCTGTGGTCGTGCTTTTGGGATGAATGGCAGGTCGGCATGGCATCTCGTGATAACGATGGGCTGAGTTCAAGTGTTTATGTTCACGATTTGCGGCGAGAGAGGTTGAAGAGAAGGGACAGGACTTTGGAGTATCATCTCCTCTTCCTGGTCCGGATACTCGCACACCTTGGCCGTGTCCCCCAAGTGCAGCACGCGACTCTGTGCGTTGTGGTCAGGGAAGAAGGAAGTAGGAGTCATGCACGAAGATCCTCTTCCGGGGAACTTGGTCTTCCTAGAGCAGAAGTGCTGGCAAGAGAAGGCGATGGGAGAGTTCGATATGGAGTGAGGACGCACTGCAATGTGGCCGGTACCATTGAAGAGAGGTGAAGGTCGGATGGCGTTGTGAGACATGCATGTTGGGGTTCCGTGACGAGCTTATTCATGAGCAAGCAGATGGAAAAATGGGTAGCGCAAAGTATGGTTTGATGGACGTGCTTGTTAGTG
The DNA here is from genome assembly GCA_900157415.1 of Armillaria cepistipes. Taxonomy (NCBI): domain Eukaryota; kingdom Fungi; phylum Basidiomycota; class Agaricomycetes; order Agaricales; family Physalacriaceae; genus Armillaria; species Armillaria cepistipes. Next base: position 11,920 of record FTRY01000094.1, read on the forward strand.
CGAGCGTTAAGACGACTAGGATAGAGGGTTCGGTGATGTTAGGAAAGATGACGCCAGAGAGAATAAGGGAAGCTTGACATGTCGAAGGCAGAAGGGTTGTACGTAGCTGGTTAGGTAGACTGTGAACATTAGATCAGGCAAGAGAAGCTAGTGTCGCACCTTTACATCTGCTCTGCACCAACAACAATGGGAGCTGTTCCTCCGACGCCAGCTCTCCGAGGCACACCCCATACGATGCGGGCTCAATACTGCAGGACAGACTCATCTGAGGGTGCGAGAAACATCGCAGCAGAGTGGCGAGATGGTGCTGTAGGTGACCGGATGCCATACTTGAGCTTGAGGCTGGTAGTCAGATGCGCGTGCAAAGGGATGACGGTACAGGGCAGGTACATGTCGGTGGTCGTTGGCACGTGAAAGGAAAGTCAGACAAATTCAGGGCCAAAGTGGCGGGGCCGGCCAAATAGCGGGCCTGTGTGAGACAACCTGGACCTGGCTGGCAATGAGAGTGCATCATGCCTAAACGAAGCTCGGGATGATACCTATGGTGTGTGACGGTAGGGATGTCGACTTTGAGATGCAGCAAGACAGAGCGCAAGAGAGGCTTGATGCGGTGTTTGACGCGAAGGACAAATTCAGGGCCAAAATGGTGGCGGCGGAGAAATACCGGCCCTATTCCCTGCTTGTTTTTCACCTTGATGGCCTCTCTCTTCCGCGCGTACAAGTCTGTCCTCTTCACTCTCTCTACGACTACCCACTAAGCCAATGACAGCGCGCTCCTCATCCGACGGCCGATGCTCGCTCAGTGCGGCACCGCAGCCCTCCTCTTTGGCACTGGCGACATCATCGCCCAACAGCTCACCGAGAAGAAAGGCCTTAGGCGCCATGACGTGCGTAGCCCTTCCCTCCAGCCCTATCCTCTCCCCTAACAAACACTTAGTTCACCTGCACCGTCCGGCTCACATTCTACGGCGGCGCGCTGTTCGGCCCAGTAATGACATAGTGATACCAGTTCCTCAACCGCATCCAGTTCGCCTTGCCCACTCGACCAGGCCGTGCTCACCCCTTTTGCTGTCGGCGGTTCTTCACGTGCATGTCCATGCTCGAGGGCGTCCCACAGGAAGCGTACCCCCGCATTCAGGCTGTATATGTCCCGACCATCCTCCACAATTGGAGCGTCTTCATACCCACCCAGATCATCAATTTTGCCCTCGTTCCGCACCATATGCGCTTCATGGTCGTTGGCGTCGTTAGTTTGTTCTTGAGTGAGTGTTGCCATTTCTTTATAGTCCCGTGCTGACACATCAATAGACACGTACCTCAGTGTGGTGAATGCGCGTCAAGCAAAGTTGGAGCAGGAGGAAAAGGTGCCCATGAAGGAGGTGTAGCTATATGTCCCTTTTACATTGATGTCAACGCGCACTCATCTCTCTCGCAGGGGTTGGACTCATGCATTGGTATCAAGCTATTTGCTGGGCCTCAAACTCGAGCCGTTCGTTTGTCACGTCGAGTTTGAGTGGGGCCAAGCTAATGGTGCAGCAGTGGCACCATATTTGCATACATTTTGTACGCTCCGTAGTTTGCGGACTTCGCATAGATTCTCCATCGATATTATCGCTCTCTCCTCATTCTGCAGCTCTCAGATTTCGCGTCCCACCCACCTGCACCCTTGCTAGCCATAGCTGTTTGGGTTAGTTCGTCTGCCGCATCGCGTCTCCAGCTGTCGGTCAGTCATCAACTTCCCGAACACCTGGGTTCCCTGCCCATCGGTTGGTGACATTTCAGTCACCCTTCCGGCTTCCCTCTTATCAGGCTCTCCCTTCCCTCAGCCGGAAGTCACCGCCGAAGCAGGTAACTCACCCCCCAAACCCCAAGATACAGAGTATCTTGGTTGCTCACCTTGCATGATCCGTCCACCACGTCTAGTGGTCTCTACCTAGCTTGGTAGATACATCTCTATGTCCTCTATTATTTGCTGTAATTTCAATGACCGTAAGGATTTCTGCTCCCACTCAAAGCAATGCATTAGCGAAAACTTCCCTCTTTTTCTCCTCCCTGGTACCTCCACCCGTCCAACAGGTGACCTGCTTCACCATCCTTACCGGAACAAGGCATCCTCGAGTCCGACCACGTCTACAGATCTAGGGCACCGTACGCCGTTTAGTTTAGGGGCAGAATTCCCTCTCATGAATCAGAGTGATGTGCGTGTAAGCACTGGCTATCCATGCTATCTGTCACACCATACACGATCCGGTCTAACTTCCCGCTGAATTGACTTCACCCGTTGAATTTTGTCAGTACGTAAACTTATTTAACAATACTGAGTAAACTGGTCGAGCAGCTACTATCACCGAACTAAAGTGATTTACTGGATGAACCCGACGAGAAAGAGTCGGGAGATATGTAGGTGGATGTAGGATTATTAGCCCTTACTAAGTATGAATGCGAAGACCTTTGTCAGATGCAAGGCTAGTCAAAAAAATCTTTGGCGTAGAGACCAGGCTTTCCGGGATATGGAGGGCTCTGAAGGTACTTTTGGCTTGGATGCAAAAAATCTGATTGCCGACTAGTAAGTCATTCGCAGAACACCGATCATTGCTGATGTATAGTATAAAAACAGTGATATACCGTATGCTTGCCAGCTTGTATTTCAATTGTGCCTGTGCATATGCAGGAACACCACATATCGATCATACCAAGTGTCAATACTAAATATAACGTCGACTGAATACTACATGCACCTTCCACGACATTTCATGCATAGACTGCAGTTGCCTGTCAAACCTGGTTAGTAGCTCAGTCTCATACTTCCACCGGCACATATGTTTGCGATATGTACACGAGGCTTGGCTGGCACCCTTTTCACATTTTGGGCTGGCACAACATTTTATACCCCTTTTCCGCTCTTGCTGAAAAGGTCTCTGAATGTTCGTTCACCGCCCTGCGCCTGGATCACTCTCTATTCGCTTTTATTGCACAATACACTATACAACGACGACTGCGGACTTCCCATTTGCTCGTGTTTATGCCGGGCCATCAGGAGGATGTCTCCTTCTACCTTGTTACGCCGTAACTTCTTTCGCTGCGCCGTACGTGTCATTCGGTGCTTTGGATTTCCTGGGACTGTGCCTCAATGCCCATGAAGACTGCATTTCCTTAATGTACGCTGAAAATGGCACTTGTGTTTGAACATACCCGCCTGCATTGAGGAGACATTGTCTCATATGGTTTCAGTTTTGTCAGTTTTATGACGCTGGCATGATGATACTTGTATACGTGCACTCTAGTCCCTTCGTATGGGTCCGATCCCGTGAGACGCTTCATAGTTCCCGACACTATGATGTCAGTCACAGCGGCAGGGCCCTGCGTCAAGGGGGAGGCGGGCTTCAAAAATCACACATGACATACATTTTCTCGTTTAAGGATGAGCTGGACCCCCCCTCCCCCCCTCAACTGCCATATACGGTAGTAATATATACATATTAGGACAGCTTAGTAACATAATCTTAGTTACCGGAGAGATGCCGGTATGTGCCGGTCTGCTGCCGACAGTTGCCGGTTAGCTACCCTACCTCACTTTGGCGAGGAACACGTCCAGGATGAGTATTTCAACATGAAATAAACTGTATTCATATGAAGCCATTAAAATAAAGATAAATTGAACCACCAGGTAAGTCCTATAGTGCTATATAGCCTAAAGTAGGGCACGCAAAGTGCATGTCACTTTCGCGTTTAAGGCTTGGACCCCTCACCCCCCTCCCCCCTACCCTATGTGCCGGATTTTAGCCGCGCCTCCCCCTTGCCCTGCGTGGTCTGCGATGCTACTATAAAGTATATTGATGGTTTGGTAGCAACGGCGCAGAAAACATTGGCTGTTTCCTTTTTAGGGACCGCTTGCCAGTGCGACTACTACTACTACTGCTACTATATAATTCTGAGTACTTTCTATTGGATACTTCTCTCTGTAGCGCCTTTGCCGCTGGAAACATACAGTGCGATCTCGACAGGGTCTCTGCTGTTGATGACGACTCATCCTCTCAGATGCTGTCTTGGAGGCTATGCTTGCTCATGCTAGGAATACACACCACATCGCTACGGTACTACTTGTGCAATAGCTACCGCCGTCAAGAATAATGCAACCTGCCAACAATTATATTGCCTTGAAACGTTATGCTCACTGTAGTATGTCTGCATTATGCCACAAAACCCTCTCGCAAGTCGGTACCTGTTACTGAATTGCATCAAGAGACGCTGAGGATTTGGAATAACGATTCCTCCGTAATTATCAGCGCTAGCATTGACAAAGGTTTCGATGAATGATTGTACGGAGCGCCACGGCTCGGACTTTTCGATTTTGGGAGGCCAGGCCTTGGGCAAACTTTATCCAGGCTTACCACGGAATATGTATTCAGGGTGGTACAATCCGATTGAGGGATGTCATCACTCGGGCCAGAGAAAAGAGCATATACCCCCAAACCTCCGAACCTCCGTTTAGAACGTCCGCTGGCATCGCGTTTTTCAATCGCACCTGCACTCCTAGTAGCTCAGACGTAGCTGCATAGCCAATTGAAACAAACAGGCGCCCAGTGATGTCAATATTGTAAGCTGCCGAGCGTTGTAGCATGCTCGAGTTTGACTTGAGTAAGAAATACTAAATATAACATCGACGGGAAACTTTCTACTAATACGTCTAAGTCGCAAGCGTTGTGGCAGGCACCACGCCGCATGTCCGATATCGATGTAAAGGCACGAGCAGTCTTCCTGAATCCTGACATGGTACGAGTCGACCAATGGGTCAACGATGTGCTGCAGCATGTCGCAAGATTCATCGAAGCTGAACTAATTATTAGCAACATTTCCGGTGTCTACATTCAATCCTTGTTTCGCGGGAGGAAGATGGTTACCAGACCATGGTTATCGATTGGCCTGCAATCGTATTTAAACTGTGGGTTCCTCGTCGTAAGTTATACAGCAACCACAAAATGGCCTCAGATGATCTCAAAATCCGCAGCCTCAATGAAGCTCATTCTTCAATCAGCTCAAAACTACCTTACCTTGATGAGAGATGTTGGCAACAACTTCTAGGCAAGGAGATTGCCCCAAAGGACATCGACTCTGCCAGGAAGGTTGCAAAGGCCCTTCATGGACTCAAAGGTGACTGTCGATCTGCCCCATGATACTGTGACTAAATACGCGTCTAGCGGCCGGTGATAAGGACATAGGAGACCAAGTCATTCTTGACGCAGAAATGCGCCAACTTGCGGTAGAGAGTATTTGTAGGCAGCATTCATAATCTCATGTTTTTAAGTTGCTGACATGTTGACGCATAGATTCTAGTGCTCTCTATGTTACTCCTTCTACTGTCGATATTCGAAACAAACTCGCGGAGCTGGAGGATAAGGTACTAAACTTGGAGAACAAGCACCGTAGAGACCACTCGCAGGATGGCGAAACGGCTCGTGAAGTTCGTGAAAAGATGGCTCAAGCTCAGGCCGCCGTCGATATAGCGCAGGCCACCGCCGATAACGTCCATATCATATATCTCAATCACCACCTTTCATACCCATACGAATATCTTCCGCTTAAGAAAACGGTACGCCTTTTTGTTCTCGCTTTTGGTTTCTTTTTGAATTCTTATGACACCTTCATCAAAAGACGCCGGGTTCCGGCTATAACTTGGTCGTGGAAGTTTTGAGGGACTCATATCGCCAAGTCGATAAGGACAGGTTACCCAAAATGTCCGCCGACTCCGAGGACCCGCCTAACGTCGGTTCCCTTCCTTGTCATAAGTCCTTCGATGGTCAAATTGGGATGTATTCACCCTCGAAAATACTCGAGATGATCATATTCTATAACGACGATTTTGGTATAACTTGGGCTGATTCATTGCCGGAGAGGATTGACAAGTTTCGATCCTTTTTGTCGGATTTCAGGAAACAGTGAGAGGGGATGATGAGGTAGTCTGTGCGTCGCTTAGGTTTACTCTGTAAAATAAATGTGACTCCGACCTGTGAACTATTCTCTGTGGGCGTACTTTGTGTGACCCTTGGGTTTCGAGGGAGTATTACTGCAATATTGTGCAAGCACGCGTGATCAGTTTAGCTACACGGACGACGACCGCTTACTCTCTTTTGTTGGAACCCTTTACCTATGAGGGAGACACCGACTTTTGATGCGTGGTGGACACGCATGCGAAATAGAAGCGTTTCCAACCCCATGAGTCCATACCTCCGGGAATCAAATTTCTCTCTTTCCTCCAAAGAACAGCGGCTCGAAACCACCGATTCTCTACTTAGGCCTACATGATCAAACGTGAATGTGGAAATCGCCTGTTTGTGCACCAGTCTCTTGTTCGTTCGTTGGATGTATCAACGTGGGATATAGCAACATGGAAGTAACGGCATCTCGTCGTAGTGTTGAGAGACTTGTTGTCAGAAAAAAGAGATAACGGCGCTACGTGAGCCCCCACCGACAATTCTCCTCGTGACGGCAGATGCTAGTGTGGCACTTTCCAGGTGCTTTGAAACTCTCTATGCGCGACTTCAACGCCCGGGGGTGGGGGGGACGTACTAACGTCGACGCTATAATAGGAAGATACCGTCCACGTTCCAGCTTCATGAGAAAACGCTACAAAGATATAGGAAAGTATCAACTAAAGCACAAGGATCGGGAACTACCGTTCAGGAACTAACCGTGGCACTGTATACCGAAAACTCACAAGTACGAAGTGCAGGATGGACATCAAGCGATATTGCTTGCACACCGGGAAGGCAAGAAATCCGGTACATGAGGATTGGAAAAGCGTGGTGTGAGCATAGCTGAGCTGTTCTGCCCGAGTGCCCCATCAGCCTACTTATAGCCGTATCTCAGGCTGGGGTCATTAGGCGTACGATCCAGTATGACAGATAATATAGAGATGAGACGGAGAGCCATGCCGGGAGAGCAAAGTCACAGGTCTGAACGAGACCTCGTGAGGTAACGACAAGGGAGTCGGTCGAGAAGTTTGGTTCTCCATATGAGGCGTGTCAACTTGGCTTTCCCTCTTTCACAGCGGCTCGAAGCCTTTGGTGTGATCAAACGTAGATGTGGAAATTGCCAGTACTTTTCCACCGGTAGTTGGTTCACTAAAGGATTAGCATGTCCTTTTGAGATAAGGAAGAAGTCTTGACAGCAGTTCATTGGTTAGGGCGAGAGAGAAGGGTACGTTATCTCCTCCTTCAGCGCAGAGAAGGTGGAGTAAAGAGTCGTGCAAGGTCGCATTCGGATCTTGCGGACGGATGAGTTACGATAACAACTCCAGCCACTGACTCTTCCTTCCATGGCTGATGAGCTTGTTTACGATTATTCATGGGCAAGGTAGATGGAAAATGGAGAGCGCAGCGTGGTATGTTGGCATGGTGGCGACTGTACCTGGTGAGAAACAAAGAAGGGAGATGCTTCGAGTGGGGAGGGGCTGGAGGAAGGGCAGAGGATGAATTAAGGCAATGGTCCTCGATCGGCCGATGGAGTGCAGCCCTTGCCGTCTTCTTTCTCATACGGAACTTTTGAATCGGTTTACAAGACTATCACATGTCATTCTTTCTCTCCACCTGAGAAGTGACCTTGTTGTAAACACAAGTTGAGTCTGAACTCTGGGATACAGTGAACGAAAGCACTCACTTCAACACCCAAATTGAGTTTCAGGTGGGAAATTTACTGTTAAACAAAGAATAGTCAGACTCGCGCCTCTGCGCTCGCCTTGATTCTTGAATCTTGAGCTTGAATCCAGATTCCACGTCTTGACTGGAGAATCTCCGTTAACACTTAAAAAGGGCTTCTTAGTCAACACATTCGATACGGGGAATCGAACCCCGAGCTGCGCGGAAGAAATAACGGGAAGCATTGTGAGAGGCGCCGTTAACCATATCCAAAGATGGAAGGATCGACATGACAAGGGATCTCTCCGGCAAACACATCCAGGAAGTTAAGCGGAGTGAAAAGGATGAACGAAGTAAAGGAACGACTTGGGCTTGGGAGGCGTTGATGGAAACGAATCCGTAAACCAGATCTCCGTGGAGCCTGAGTCGCATGGATGGTACTCTTGGTATTGTGTGGAGAACCGTTCGCGAAGAGACTGAGGAGAAAACGCCAAATGGAGGATGGCCATGGCGCACCCCCTTCTTCCGTGCGCGAGAGGACAGTTCCGCGATTTAAGCCATTCTTCCTCTTCTGTGGTCTAAGTGATACCCAAGTTCGGTATGGCATCTCGCTATAAAGACCAAGTGTTTGGTTTGGGCGGGAGCGGTTAGAAGAGAAGGCACGGGGCCGTCCTGGGGTGTCTGTGTCCCGGTGCGACTTTGTGCGTTGTGGCCGGGGAAGATGGAAGTAGGGTTGTGCTCTTCCGGGGGAACTTGGTCTTCGCAGAGCAGAAGGGGTGGTAAGAGCAGGCGATGGGAGAGACAGTGCGAAATGGACGGAAGCATTTCTCTATGTGACGGTTGTGTTTGAGTTTATTCACGGCAAGCAGATGGAAAATGGGTAGTGTCAAGTATGCTTGATGGATGTGTGTGCTAGTATGAGGGTTCAGGCGACCGGGATAGAGAGTGTCGTGAAGTTCGGAAAGATGGCGTCGTTGCGAGAGAGGGAAGGTTGACATGATAGGTTTTCGAGGGCAGAAGGGATGCGCGTAGCTGATTAGGTAGACTATGATCATCAAATCAGGCAAGAGACGCTCTCTGCGCCAACAACTCGGTCGTATTCCAAAACGCAAGTGGTGAGTCTGTTCAATGGCAAATGGGAGCTGTTCCTCCGGCACATTCCATTGTAGGAGAGTATCGCGCCCGAATGAAGCTTGGGTGATAGGGATATGACGCGGGCTCAATACGTTCCAAAGATGACTACATTGGCTGAGCGCGCGAGGAACATCGCGGTAGAGTGATGAGATGACGATCGTCTACCACTGTGCGCATGGAGCACCCGCTGAGGCTAGTAGTGAGGTGCGCGCGCAAAGGGATGACGAGCTGGACGGGATGAAAGAGCGCAGCCCCCGCTGTCTTCTTTCTCATACGGAACTTTTGAATCTGGTTTACGCATGCCCTCTTTTTCTCTCCAAACATTCACCGTGCACAAGGTCTGGGATGAGTGTGCTGCACAGTTGTAGTGAACGAAAGCACTCACTGCGACGTCCAGATTCAGGTTTAGGTGAGAAGTTAAGTTTTAACTGTTGAACAAAGCATGGTCGCCGGCGTTAAAGACTGTATCCTCAACGAATTCGGATACAGGGAATCGAACCCGAGATCCGGCAATGTTAGCTATATCCGATACGGCACGAATTTATACGCCAATGAAATCCCTCAGGCAAACACATCTCAGGACAATGTGGGGTCCGAGGCTTCCATAGTCGGGTCTCTCTATTCCGGCCCGGTGAAAAGGATGAGGAACTACTAGGTGGGAAGGGGATGTGCGCGCCTCATTCGCGTGGAGGTATGATGCCTGGGTGATGTATGGATGGTACTCGAGCTGGGGAGGGAATGACGATGAAACGCCAAATTCTCCGGTGCAGGGATGGTCACCCTTCGTCCGTGCGCGAGAGGTCCCTTTCCACGACTTGGTTCTTCTGTGAAAGGTGGATTGATAGCCAAGTTCGGTATGGATGAAGATGGACTAGGTTATGTTTACGGTTTGGGTAGAAGAGAAGGGACGTCCGTCTCCGGGCTCGGATACTCGCTCGCCTTGGCCGGGGAAGTAAGAGTCGTGCACTGAAATCCTCTTCCGGGAACCCAGAGCAGAAGGGTAGGTGATGGGAGAGAGTGCGAAGCGCTACAATCTGAGACGTGGAGATTGCATGTTAGGGTTCCATGACAACGGGAAGGTGGATAGCGGAAATGGACGTGCGCGTTGGTGTGCGAGTGGGGATAAGGATAAAATGTTCGGAAATATGACGCCGTTGCGAGCGATGTCATGAAAGACACGATAGGTTTTCGAGGGCAGAAGTAGCTGGTCAGATAGACTGAGGACATCAAATCAGGCAAGAGACACAAGCGTCGCATACCTGCGCTGAAACTTGGTCGCATCCCCAAAACCTCTGTTCAAAGACAACTACGGTGCCAGACTTGACGCGAGGAACAATGCAGTAGAATGGCGAGATCGAGACTCCCTACTTGAGGCTGGTAGTCAGATGCGCGCGCAAAGAAAATCAAACATAGAAAAGGAGAACAACCATGCTCATGCCGTTGATTCTCCCTCCCAGGAAATATCTCGGGCGGTCCTTTCCGGTCGCCAAAGTCAATCAAAGTTCTTGAATGGCTGATTCCTGAAATTTGAATCGATCAGAGATCTACGTCTCTGTTAATTTGAAACTTGAAAAAGATAGGAGTGGAACAATATACACATTCGGATACGGGGAATCGAACCCCGAGCTGCCGCGAAAATTCTTCGACAGAATGGTCATGAAAGGCGGCAATGTTAGCCGTTACACCATATCCGATAACGCCAAAATTCGGTGACAAGAGTCAGAAACATCTCAGGAAGACAATGTGGGGTTTGTTCTGGATGGGAAGGGCTTCCATAGTTGAGTCTCTCTATTACACAAAGGATGGATGAAGGAAAGAGCTTGGTCGCAGAGGGTGGGTTGAGCATGGGGATGCGCGCGCTTCATTTGAATCTGTAAGCCAGATTTTCGTGCCTGTCGCATCCGAAGGCATAGAGTGGGTACTCAAACTCGATTTGGTACTGTTCGCGAAGAGGCTGGGAAGGAAACATGAGAAGAACGATGAAACGCCGATTTCTCCGCTGTGCAGGGATAGGGCGTTAGCGACCCCTTCGTCCGTGCACGAGAGCACCCTGCGAGCGAGTCCCAAGACTTGAGACGGTCTTCCTCTTCTGTGGTCGTGCTTTTGGGATGAATGGCAGGTCGGCATGGCATCTCGTGATAACGATAGACTGAGTTCGAGTGTTATGTTTACCATTTGCGGCGAGAGAGGTTGAAGAGAAGGGACGAGACTTTGGAGTACCATCTCCTCCTCCTGGTCCGGATACTCGCACGCCTTGGCAAGTGCAGCACGCGACTCTGTGCGTGTAGCCAGGGAAGAAGGAAGTAGGGTGGAGCAAGAGTCGTGCACGAAGATCCTCTTCGGGAACTTGGTCTTCCCAGAGCAAAAGCGTTGGTAAGAGAAGGCGATGGGAGAGTGCGAAATGGATGGAAGTAGTTCTTTACGTGACGACGCGCTGCAATGTGGCCGACACTATTGAAGAGACGTGGAGGTCGAATGGTGTTGGGAGACATGCATGTTGGGGTTCCGTGATGAGCTTATTCACGGGCAAGCAGACGGAAAAATGGGTAGCGCAAAGTATGTTTGATGGACGTGCTTGTTGGTGCGAGCGTTAAGACGACTGGGAAAGAGGGTTCTGCGATGTTGGGAAAGATGACGCCAGAGAGAGTAAGGGAAGCTTGACATGTCGAAGGCAGAAGGGTTGTACGTAGCTGGTCAGGCAGACTGAACATTAGATCAGGCAAGAGAAGCTAGCGTCGCACCTTTACATCTGGTCTGCGCCGACAACAATGGGAGCTATTCCTCCGACGCCAGCTCTCCGAGGCACACCCCATACGACGCGGGCTCAATACTGCAGGACAGACTCGTCTGAGGGTGCGAGGAACGTCGCAGTAGAGTGATGAGATGGCGCTGTAGCTTGAGCAGCTTGAGGCTGGTAGTGAGATCCGCGCGCAAAGGGATGACGCGTGAAAGGAGAGTCAAATTCAGGGCCAACCGGACAAATAGCGGCCTATCTGTGGGCCCGCTTGCTTTTCTCTCTCATGGCCTCTCTCTTCCGCGCGTACAAGTCTGTCCTCCTCCCTCTCTCCATAACTATCCACTAAGCCAATGACAGTGCGCTCCTCATCCGGCGGCCGATGCGCCCAGTGCGGCACCGCAGCCCTCCTCTTTGGCACCGGCGACATCATCGCCCAACAGCTCATCGAGAAGAAAGGCCTCAGACGGCACGACGTGCGTATCCCTTGCCTCCAGCCCTTCGCTCTCCTAACAAAGACGTAGTTCACCCGCACCGTCCGGCTCACATTCTATGGCGGCGCACTCTTCGGCCCAGTAATGACATGGTGGTACCAGTTCCTCAACCGCATCCAGTTCGCATCGCCCACCCGCGCCATCGTCTACCGCGTCTGGCTCGACCAAGCCGTGCTCACCCCTTTCG